>SGJC01000133.1:0-24462 GCA_009887335.1 Henneguya salminicola | reverse complement strand
AGAAATTAATGAACAGTTTAAAATAGAATTCAAATCCATTGATTTTTAATTTGTGCGCAGATGCGCGGCTTGCCCCAAGTAGTCATTTTTACCAATTTTTTTTTTAAATATATAAAATACGGTATTTTTTTTACTGCAACGAGCCACAAAATTCTAGAGGTTTGAAATCTTGCAGATCTTAATAAACATCAAATACATACATTGGCTAAAACTTTTATTCCATTTCCATAAAGATGAAAAAGTGAATGTTTGCATCATTTTTTAACAACTACCCCTACCGAAATTATCCGAGCAATAGTAAAAATGGATTATGCTTTCTGAACCATTGATATTTTTGGATTTTACAAGATCTTTTGTTTGGAATCAGATTTAGTATCATTTCTGATCAACCACAACCCGGTATGGCTTAAATAAAATTGACAGAATTACGACGCCGTTGTCAAAATTGAATAACTGCATGACTGATTAAGATGTGATCGTTATAACACATCATAATATTTAAAAAAAAGGAAAACAAAACAACCAATTAGATTGTATCAGAGTCTATGTTACAAAATCTGGTTTTCCTATCCTTTGTTATCATTCGCATTTACTTCGAAACTTATCGCGCTGTAAATATGCATGAATCCCCCGAGACAGGAAATAGCCCGAAAGGAACTTAATATTTTTTATCAAGTTGTAGCGTTTGCTTCTTGTTTCGTCGATGAGTTTGCCTTAAATAGTGTCGTCGACATTCAAGTATTATTGGAGTCCTTGCAAGATCATCAAAAAAGATGAAGTTGACAATTTGAAAAAGGAAATCCAACAGGAGGATGTGATTAGAAACTTAGTGAATTTTTCTTGGTAGGTAGAGAGATACAGATATAAGATAAAATGGTTAAACCTCTCCTCATTGAGGTTATCAAAAATGGGATACCACTTGATAAACAGTTATTTCAGAGTGCTGAAAGTCTTATAACAGTATTGATCAAGGGGATTTCGCCATCTAACAGTCAACCACACTTCGCCAAATGTGTGGATCCTCAAACGGGCGGCCACAAAAAGCACATAAAAGCGTTTAGAGGAATGTCAGATTCGAAATTCCCAGTAACTGTCATGAAAATCACATTCGGCTGGTTATCTTTCTGAGTTCATCTTCAAAAGAAAATATCCCAACCATTGCACCATATTATAAGTTGTTGAAGAGTTTGGAGAAACATACTTACTGTGATTATTTTTCAATGAAACAGATTTCTTGAACTATGAATTTATTTTTGAGCAATTTAAAAAAAAAAAAAATTAATTGATTGCTTGCTTGATGAATATATATGGAATTTCAAGATAAATAATTCATAATTGTAAGATGCGCTTTGGTAAGTAATAAAAATGCGTTTTTAATCAGATTTAATCATTCAATAAATCGAATGTTAATTGATATCAAATAAATTTATTTTTCATTTATTACTGAAAGGGGTAAAAATTTCATGTACCGAGTGTTAATATTTAAAAAATCAATTGAGCGCTACATTAAATATTTACCTTTTAGAAACACGTAAAATAAAATTTTTTTTTTGAAATTTATAACGCTCAAGAAATTATATAATGATTTTTAGGATTTATTAGGATGTGCTAAATATACCTTTACTTAAATCAAGTTTTTTTATTTACAAAAGTATATTTCCTACACTTTGACATGTTTTTAATATATACGAAAGATCAATCAATACTTTCTTTTTCATAATTTGAATAGCATAAACGGCACCAATTGTCTATATGTTATGCGACAGATTAATTAATTTCCGGCACGCGACTGCGCAATGATGAAAAATAATAACAAATCGTTTAAACTACAATTTTTGCAACCTCCTTGTTCTTTTGAAGAATACAGTAAAAAAGATGTAATGGATTATAAATTAAAAAAAGATGATACTATAACTAAAATTGCCATTAAATATGATTGTTCCGTATTTTGAATTTTGTTCTACTTTAGGAAAATGAAATAAAATTATTGAACAAAGTAAGTTGCGACTCTGAATTATTTGGGAAAGAAATAATAAAAGTTCCAATTTTGGATCAATTAGAAAATGAGAAGATCAACCCTGTATTATTTTCTGATGAGGAATTTACAGGAAAAACTATGGATGCACACGAACAAGATGTTTTTAGCAGAATTGACAACCTTTTAAAAGATAGTATGGATACAGCCCGTACATTAATGTTGTTACTAATGTTAGTTTCTAGATCAAACAGTCACGAATTCCAGGTGGACGCCTCGAACTCAGACTTATTATTTCAGGATGATAAATCATTTCTATACATTCCACTAATGAAAAAAAAAGCTTGAATTTGCATAAAATTCCCTTAGTTTTAGATTTATATTCTTTTTTTTTATATTGAAAATTAACCTTTTGACTTTTAAAATGCTTTATTATTCGAACGCTAACCTAAAAACGAAGTATATTAAACCTAATTCTAATGCGTTGTTAAAATATTGAGCTACGGTCACGAGTTTACTTTTAATTCTACATAAATCAATTAATTATATTAGGCTTATAATCATAAAAGTTTGATTCAAGTATTCTGAATTGTATATAAAAGTATATTTTTTTAACTTCAATATTTTTCTTGAATGTTCGAATTTGTTAGTGTCTTACATTTAATTCGAACAAAATTTCGGTGCGCATGTATTTATTTCGTATGATCCTTAATGATCACAGCGTTTTAATTATGTATGCTATTTAATTTTCATAATTTTATAATTGATGTTTTTTAAATCTTTATTTTTAGGGGCTTTTCGCAAAATAATGTTTCTTTTTATCAAAAAGGGATAAAATGAACATTTTTATCAATATTTATACTCTATTTTTGTTGAGTTTGAGAAATAGAGGTAGTTTAAAACTATATGATGAAACCTAAAAATTTATAAATATCTCTAAATTAAAATATTTGCATGGAAATTAAAAACTGTATTTCTTATAACTTTAAGGTATAATTTGCGGTTATATTACTTCAATTTTACAAATGATATTCTTATATTAATTTATTATATAGTGTTCACGGTTCATTTTAGCGCTATAAAATATTATCATCTTTTATACGAAAAATCGTTCAGTTCGCTACACTACCAAGTGTACAGTAAAGTATGGAAGGTCAAAGATCTATATAAATATTAACATTCTAGTAGTTCCTTTATTGTCGATATATCTTTTATAATATTCATGGTGTCATTTATAAATAACGATAATTTAGCTTCAGAAAAGACTACAAGATATTAGTATATAGTCAAAAAATACAAAAATTACAGTCGACATAATAAATGAAAATATCACCCTTAGGAAAAGTGAACTCACTCCTAAATAATGAGCAACTTATAATTTATATTCCCAGAAGTATTATTTTAAAATTTAACAAGTCTAAACAGATTAAAGTAAAAATCAAAAATAGTACTGACTAAAAAATATATTTCAATGAATATCTCATCCTGTAAAATAGCAAATTATGATGATACCACATTTACATTTAGACTTTAACAAAATATTATTTTGAAAAAATTTACATTCGTATGGTAATTAACAGGGAAAAACGCAGCTAAATTAATGATATTTATAAAAAAAGGATTTGAACAAATAACTCATCCGTTTATGATATTGAATTAAACCGAATACTCCTTTAAGATCTAAATAAATTCGAAATCAAAATGAAGGTATAATTCAACGTAAACGACTTTTGAAAATTAAAATTACTAATAAATTCGAAATATTATTTTATGTTAACGGTTTTTACTTGATGGGCGAAATAATTAAATATTTTTTACCCCATTATGATGTATATTTGCTTAAAATAGATACAATAAGAATGTATGATATCAAAACGGACTCGACCCATTTAAAATGGTTTGAAAAATAGCCATGAAAAATTTAGTGGAACGCATAATTATATTTTTTTTAAAACCGTGAATGAAAATCAGAATTATAAAATAAATTATTTAATTCGATGGTTGAAATTGCAAATGAGAAGGGGTTAAAAAGGTATGGATGGAGTTATGTCAAGAAATTAATTTTTGTTCTTAAATGGTTAATTTGTATTGATAATAGACATGCTCGAAAAAAATAAGAAAAAGATATTTTAATATCCTCTCTCGAAGTATTTCAATGGAGTGTAATGAGAAAATAGGAAAAACTCTACCTATACCACCTATTTATTGGGGCATTATATGACGTGGGAATAATTCTTAGGAGTAAGATTAGTTTTATTTAGAAAATTATACTTTGCCAAAAATTGTATTTTTAGTCTTAAACCAAAATCAAACATCAATATAAATGAATTTGATCCATTTGTTGTGATAGTAAAGTTTCGTTTATTTTGGTTAGAATTGAAAATATAAATATTTAATTGTTATTATATGCAAATTTTAGTTGAATTTTTAATCTTTTTAAATCATGAAAGGGAATTGGTAAGAAACACGAATGCTTCTTTTTCTCCGAGTCAACCTACCCCATGGATTCTACATTTATCTTACTATTAATGGCTTTGGTTCTTATATTAAAAATCACCTACTATAATATAAAATGGATCATTAAGTCATACAATCAACTTCATGAGATTGACTAACACCCTAGATATACAATTGTTGTGCTCAAAAGTATTTTTATAAAAAGCAAATAAAGGATAAAAATAATTGAAAAATTTCGTCAAAAATATAAATAAGTTAAAATATTTAGTTGATAAATTATTTTTGTAGATTTTAATGAAAGGTTAATTAAAGAATAATGTAATTTAATTTATTTGCTCAATACGCAAACACACATATAAATTGTTAACATTTGCACGTTTTGAAAATGGATAATATACAGGGATGATTTATCTATTAAACATTAATTATTTTTAAATTTATCAATATTAAATCAATTAAACGTTCGCACCGTCAATCACAATTATTGATATTTGGATTTCTTTTTGTGACAAGCCGAAAAGATAAATAACTCTCAATGAATGAAAATTACTAAATTATAAAATTTATTCAGTAAAATTCAATCATTTATTATACAAGAATGTTTTGAAATGTTTACAATCTTAGTCCCAAATTGGCAAATAACTAAATGCCCGAGGAATTTTAAATTTGAGGAAGTTGATGAGATATTAGTAAAATGTGTTAATATGCTTTAATCCTAAAGGGGGTGTGAATTCGAAAATACATTGTAAGGAAAAGATAATTCTAATAGCTCGATAACTAAACATGACGGGTTTAAGGCCTCAATGAAAGCTATTCAAACTTAAAAATCGCTATATTAAAAAAATGAGTATCAGAGTAAAGCTGTGGAATGGCTAAAAAAATTTTGATGAATTTTAATGTTCAGAATTTGAAAAAAAGGAAAAATTTTCAAAATAAAACCAATCATAATTGTCCCCGGTATTCTTTCAAATGTTTCCTTCCATTAGTTTTCTTATTAAAGCAATAATAGTAGTTAAAATTTAAAAGAATGCGTATTAATACGAGGAAGGGGTCTGAAAAATTCAAATTCTTAATAAATGAAAAATATAAGAAACCAAGAGGTTTGTAGAATTTAATTATAAAGATTTATGCCATTAAACTAACAATAGATTTGCATGGGTGACCACCAAAGAATTTAAAAGAGGGCTCGTGATTATTGATAATAAGCTAAAGAAAGAAAAAAGTTAAAAATCGGATATTTTTTTTGACAATTTTCAATCTTCTAAAATTACATATTCAGCCAAAAACGTCGTATAAATAAATGCATTTAAAATAAACCAAAACGCTCAAAAACCCCTCTATTCTGATATTTTCAGAAGCATAAATCAAAATTTAATCATTGTATTCTTTCAAATATTACACTCATATAAACCACACAGAATCATCCTATGATATGTACCAAAAAATAAACATCAAGATGAGATTCTTTACGTATATTGGGCTTACGATGATGGGATGTCGACACAGTATAAAATTGTTTTAAAAAGGCAGGCTATTCTTTGAAGGAAGACGACGAAGAAAAAGATTACGCTTTTATTTTCGAATCTTATGATCGTTTAAATCAAATCGAATTAATCGACCGTACTAATAAAAAATATCTATTATAAGTACGCATGAATAAAAAGGAGATATATTTAAAAATGGATTTTTCATAAAAAATGCCACAATTTTTTTCTTGTCAAACCCGCAATATAAGAACCAAAAAATAGTAAAATTAATTTTAATATTTAGGAAAATTTTACAAGGATCGTAAGTAAGAAATTATGCCACACCGGCTATAATTATCAATTCAATAAATGCTAGAATCAAGCAGATTATTATACTCGCAGTGCAAAAAATTAACAGAATGCAAAGCCAAATTAATAAACAAAAATAAAGTTATTTTTATTATTTTTTTTTCAGGCAAATTTTCCTTATTCGTAAATATGATCAATGAGAGTTTCAAAGGAAATAAATCTGTCTTTAAAATTGATAATTTATTCGAATTAATACATAATGAATCAATGAATTTGAAAGGGATGATAGATATTGAATAGAAAATTATGTTGGATGTTGAGGAGGATAATAAGGATACGAAAATTGATATTCATTATACTTTGGTATCGTATAATCATACGAAGCCAGCCAGAAATAAATCTAAAGATTTATGTAAGTTTTATCGATTCCCAAAAACAAAAAAATCCGGGGATTGACTATTTTTTTTAGAACACCCTTCAGCGCTTGACGTAACCGACGACGGTCTACCTTTTCTGATGTCTCTGAGAACGGTGTAACAAAATTCGTTCGAGCATGGCTTTAAAATTCTCATTCTTTTTAATGCTTTATTAGGTTTTGCAATGCACGCATACCTATTATGCAGTCTCTCATTCACGGCTCCCCCACCGTCTTTTATCTCTTAAATAACAGAAAATAACACCAACTCACACGATATTTACATTTTTGGCTATGAAAAATTATCGCGGCTACAAGGCTTAAACCAACGGTATTTGACTTCTTAGTCAAGTTCGATGAGATTCGGCTTCCCTTACCTCTTCCTTTTTTAATCAGAAAAAATTACACAGTTCTTTATGAGGCAATGTAATATTGTAAAACTTTGATTTAGAATTAAAAAATGTAATTTATCTGTTGGTTTGTAAAAAAAGTTAAATTTATCGCATCTAAAAATCAAGAATTCAGTTTTGATTAGGGGTAGAAAAATTGGAAAAAATATATTCAGTCATATCATAAAAATATGGTTATTTTTGGGGCAAAAATTTCAAATATCATTAAAAAGTTTTTGGTATCTACCTATATTCGAATTCTACACAAATGAGGTTCTTAATTTACTTGAAAAAATGAATATTAACGGGATTTGAGCAATTTGTACATTTTTAGATAATTTTATAAAAAATAACACAATTAATTTGGAAAAGTTAGGCCAATACATGAGATACCATTTGATAGAAATTGAGCAAAGAGTAATAAAACCACCATTTTAATCCTTTTTTTTTAAATTAGATTTATAAATGAAATCCTTATTCTGCTCGAGGTGTAATAAAATTAAAAATTAAATTTGTTCCTTTACTTTTTCGATAAGGCGGTTAAAGAGTTCGTTTACTTTTAATGGTGAAAAATTTTTTGATATTATTCATCCTTCAAGGAAAGGATTTGGAATAATTGTGTATTTACTAGTAAAACAACGAAGAATAAAAGGATCAATTTCGGAACATTTCCCTGTAGGGCGTAAACTATAAAATATTTCGAACTAAAATTTTTATATTTATAAATAAAATAAAAGTTAAATGCATTTAATTAAAATAAATTGCGACATTTTTCAATATATAAAGAGTAAATTCATCATCACCCATTCATTCGCCCAATGTTCTGACTCTAGCATTGAAATATCCGATTGGCATAGCCACACATTTAAGATCAGTATATTACAATATTCAGTGATTTATGGTGCGGAAAAAAGTATCTGACTAGGACACAAGCTTGAAATAATGAATCAAAATTGAATACCTATAGCGTCCGATAATGACCAGACTTAGTTATGCCTTTAAGAATTTATCAAAAGGATAAAAATAATATTTTGTTGGGACATGTGGATTATTTTAAATAAAATATATTGGCGTTCTAGCGCAATGGGTTACTCACTTTTCCGTGAGACCAGCAAAATTAATGAACTGTCGGCAACACCAAAATTTTGGGGAGTACTTAAAGTAATAGAAAGTGAACTTTAATTTAAGTTAATAGGTGCTTTTTCCAACGAGAACCAAAGCGATTTATGTTATGGTATGGGTATGGTCTGCGAGAGAAGAAGACTAATAGGGGAAGAAGCATTTGTGTTTAATCTCCTTCCTTTTCTATAATATATTGTAAATTAAACCTATAAAATATAAAATTTATTGCTTTAGATAAATCTTGATTAAATAAATTTAAAACACAAAACTATAACTTGAACTAAAAGTAATAACCTAAAACTATTAAACAACCCACCGTATAGATATAAAATAAAAAAGGATTTTATAACGTTTACATCTCATAAGATAAAAATAAGACGACACTAGTTATTAAATAAGCTACGCAATGACTGGGGTGATTTTATCCTTGTACGTTCAACCCCTTCCTCACCCGATAAGATTGATTTTCACACTTGAGAACTAGGCCTCTACTCCTAAGGCTAAATAATGTATCTAATTAAAAAGAGAAAGGTTTTGATATTAGTTTAACTAGTATAATTCTAGACATTTTAAATATAAGGACAAAGATCTATAATCTCCTCATTCAACACAGAAACCTAATTATTAAAGGAGACAACTTTACATATAAATATTAAAAGTTCGAAATAAAAATTAAAAACAGAACATAAATTGAAACTACTGGGCCTATAAATAAAGGATTCAATATTTTAGATACATTTGACACCCTGTAAAGTTGTATTCATTTGCGATCCCGATCATTTTCACGCCATAGAATGTATCAAAAAGATTAAAATCTACTTTTTTTTCTTTATTCAACTTTAGAGCAAGATAAAGGGTTGAAACTACAGAAGGGGATGCTTCATAATATTAAAGGGAGAATTTTATCGACTAATTGGTATTATATCTTTTAACTAAATAAGGTGTTATTTATAAATGAGCAGTTTATAAAAGGCTACGAATTTATATATTTTGCACAGTTTCCGTTTTCCCAACAGGCCTGCAAATAAAATTGGAAACATACAGTTCTTAATTTTTTGGCCTATCTTAAAGACATAACTAAAATTGATAGAAAATAATTATATTAAAATACACTAAAAATTAATTTATAGGTCTCAAAATTTAAAACCGATTGTGCTACAAAAAACTTACGAATTCTAATTTTTTTAACATAGAAATCAGCTATATTTCTAGCTTAGTGTTTACAATTTATTTTATTCTTTTTCTCAATTATTTCCCTACACAATATGGAATTTATTTTGTCATACATAAAAATTCAAAATGTAGTTTAACATAAATCAGACTGAATAATTTACAAAATTCTTTTATGTTCTTTCTAAATTCAGTTGTCTTAACAGAAATGATTGCTTATGTCTGAATAATTGATAATACGTCAAAAAAATATTTTTATTTCAACGTAATATCTCTCAAATAATTCCGTTCTATTCTTCCGATGTTACAAAACAGGATAAAATAGAGGGTATGTAATATATCTGCATATCCTACTACTCCTCATATTTGAGTCTGACTTTGATGTTTATTACAAAAAAGTATATACCCTTCTAAAAATAACTTTCTATTTTTACACCTGGTCGAATTGAAGAAATTTCCTTAACAACTAAATATTTTATAATATTGTTGGTCAGATGCATATTTTCAAAATAATTCAATTCGAGCAATTCATAGGTGAATAGCCTTAAACAGCAACTTATTACTTGCAATTTCTATTTATAACAGGTATAATTAAATCCGTTTCAATGGCCAACAAAAATTTAACGTGAAATATACACAATTATTTTAGAATAAAACACTAACTAATCATATGTCCTTTTTTAATCCGGTAAAACACCTTTAACAAATTTAAAAATTTTTGACTTTTTTACTTGTCAATTTATGCAGTTAAAGCTGAAATACAGCCAAAAATGATCGTTCAAAAATACTTTTACATTCGCTAACCAAATATTTATGAAATAATTATATTTTTTTATTTTTTATGGCAACAAATTTGTCCCCCTTTGATGTCTCAGTGATGAAAATGATATATAAAAATAATGTTAAAATTTTAAAATACATATTTAATCCATATCATTTAAAAATTACTTAAAAAAAGATAAAGTAAGATCGAGATTGTAAGAGTCCTGCGTTTATAGTGTTTGTAATTTAACATACTTTAACCCAATATATACTATGTGATTTCAGCCAATGCCCAAGTAGTACGATTGGCTAAAATGATAAAGACTGTGTGTAAGGTTTATTAGATGTGATCCTTACATTGATGCTGAATTTTTTTACATTATGTCTATTTGAAACCCATTGAGACAATCCTCGAAACCATATTCAGGATTTTACACATCCAGTCGATAAATAAAAACAAAATAGATTTAATTTTTTGTGAATTAAAAAATAAAAGTATTTTGAATTAAAAACCCATGGAAATAGATTTATAATATTGAAGGTAAATAATTTTCTGAATTAAGAAGTGGCTAAGTATATATTTTTTTCAAGTGTGAAATGTAAGTACTTCATAATTAATTTTGCATTTGACAAATGATTCTTAAAATAAATTAATGGAATGAATTTTTCTCATTTTCAAACTTTTCCCTTTTTTTAATTAATAGAAGTTAATAAATTATCTAAATAATTCGATTTTCTCCAGTGGATTTATCATTAAGTAACTGCATTAAGGTTTAATTAAAATATCCTTTTTATATTCTCATTTGAGAAGATGCAGATTTTTAATTGAAAGTAAAGTAAATATTTAATCTACTTTATGTCAAAAATTTTCTTGTTTTTTAATTTGACTACTTATGTAAGCCCATACTAGCATCATTTTGAAAAAAATATTACGGACTAAGAATTAGTTCTACTCTTTAAAGATATGATTAAAAGGTAAGAAAAGTAGTAGTGATGTGATCGTATTCCTAAGCTATAAAATAAAATATTTTCCATTAAAGAATATATTACTACTTGCGCATTGGTTTATCAAACTTTGTGTGAGTCAACAATCTATATTTCTTTGTATATTTGAATTTTAAAATACCAAACGATTTTATTATTAAATGGAACAATTCTTTTTTTAGTTTTTCAATTTTTTTCCCGTTAAATTAAATTTTGATTGATAAAGTTTGAATTCACTCCCTTTGCCGATTTGAAAGAGAAACAGAAAAAATTATGTTGGAACTCCCATATAAGATTATTGACTATTCTTAGTTTCTTTTTATTAGAGCAGAAATTTTACAGCTATTTTCCATACATTTAGACCGCCTAGCCATGGGTGACTAAAAATAAATGTTGTGATTAAAAAATCTTAAGCTTATTGAATTGACCCTTTAATTAAATGTAAAAATGGAAACTGAAACATTACAAGAAAAAAATAGCCTTGATGGGAAAGCCAATTCTCGTTCTAGAACAAAAAGCATTTTGAGTAAATATAGTCAACAAAATACTTCTGAATTATCTAACTGTGAGAGTGAAATTTTTATCAGAAATAAACTGAAAATTTTGTAATTTTATTTCATTATGCGTATAAGGAAGATATATCCGAATCAACAAAAATCCACATTGAGAAAAAATAACTCAAATAAAGTTAATTTTTTGTATTGTTTAAGGTGATCCACACAAGAAAAAATTTGGGATATTTTTCTCCCTTTACAAGATTATTTCGAAAAATAGAAGGTTCTATTTTTATGTTTTAATAGTAAACATATTAATTTTTCAACTACACACTAACTTTTATTTATTCCTAATTTGGCGATTTTTAAAATTACTTATTTTCAAAAACTTAACCATATAAATGTTTTATAAGTCTCAAATTTGTATTTAATAGTTTTTTATCATCGAATAGATGTGTAAAATCTTAATGGTTTCTTTTAAGAATAGTCACACCTTTTCTCAATTTTTGTCAGCCAGCTATCAAATAGTCACTCTTGTCAAAACATCAACGGTGTTTATGTGTTACTCACTTAACTTCAATTCAATTTCTTCCCTCTTAATAAGTCGTTCCACTTATCCTTAAATCGAAGCTAATTTATATTTTTTTCTGTTCAACGTAAAATATTTTCTTAGCCAAGAAATAGTTTTAGGTATGAAAAACGCTAAAATAAAAGGCTTTGACCGATTTGATATCCAACAAGCTAGTAAATGAATTCATTTTAATTTAAAGATTCTTGACTAAGATAACTTAATTTTAAATTGAGAAAAACTGAATCGTAATATATATTATCAAAAGTAGACAGATTGAGTGAATCATAAAATATTCATCCAATTGATGATCATAAATTTAAAATAAATAACTCTTTATTTTAGTTTCACCATTAAAAAATAGATTAAATATGACACTTAGGATTCTTCTACCCCCATTAAAAATAATTTGTTGTGTTAAGATTTAATCTATTATTTTACCTAATTAGAATTATTTGTTTTTAAACGCATATTCTAAACGAATATTCTCTCTTTGTTGGGCTTAAAAATGATAAAAAATATTTTTCAAATAATTTGGTATAAATTTTACTCAAGAAGGAATATTCTGTAATTACCCAGCAGAATAAAGAAACTCCTCTATAACTTATTTAATGATGATAACGTATTTTATTGGATTTAATAAAATTCTGAATTTATATCTTTAATGTTGAATAAATGATCATAAAATATAACTCTAATTTTTTAGCCGAACATGGATCGGGAGTACATTTTCTAATAAAATATACCTATGATTCTCTTCTTTTGAGTTTATTTCTATGTTTGATTTCATTCATATTTATTTTAATTCCTCATTTTCTTGTAATGACAAATTCGGTTGAATACAAAATTATGGCAATACCAGTTTGCAATAAAGAGCCAAACGTTACATTAAATGAAATTCCAACAATTGATATAAAAGAAGTTATTATTAAATTAAATTTTTCTTAGTCTGCCTCAAAAATCAATGGGTTGTTTTATGGAACATTTATTATTGAGAATATTAACAATAAATACATATTTCCATCTGCCTATGCTTCTACTTTTTTAATCTCTATTGTATCTGTTCTAGCTTTTCTTTTATATAGGTTCTAAGAATAATATAAATTGTTTAGAGGTGGTTCTGTAGATACTACAAGACTAAGTATAATACAGGGATACTTTGTTAGTAATCTTATTTTTTCGGGATACGATTTTTTTAACTGCAATAAAGAAAATTCAACAGTGAATATACGTAAAATAGTAACATCATTAAAAACATATGCAAATTACATTATTAAAGAGGAAAAAATAAAAAAAATTTCTACAAAAACAAAAATATATTTTAGATTAATTGTGACTATATATTCACTTGCATTTTACATATTTACTGCAATGTCTATTTATTTATCGTTGAAATATGTTTCGGTAACTTGCATTAGTTGATATGATATTTTAGAAGCTCAAATTTGAGGTGAAAAGATTTCATTCACTTATTGATCTTCTGACATCAACTATTATTATTATTTTAAAGGTTATTTTTACAGGAAGTCTTCAATATATGATAAAAACTGAATCGTATAGTCCAACATTGGAACTTTTCATTTATATGGTGAGGTAAGTTACTCCAATTTTCAACTATTGAATTTTGATATTTTATGGAATATCGATATTTTTGTTATTTGATAAAAATTTCAAAACTATCAATGTCGCTGCTGTATAATGTCGAAAATTAACAATAAGTGTTGGGAAAGTCAATTAGGAATAAATCTATTATTATATATTATATCAGGTTTTCTTGTTGATTCATTTTTGATCTATGTAGCTATCTTAGTAGCGTAAATATTTTAATTGATATTTTTTAGACACCTTGAAGGAATTATATTTCGATCAAAAATAAAATATACGATTGCGTCTCAAGTTATCAGTATTTTTGCTGATCAAATCTTATCCTGGTTTTTTTTATTTTATTATAATAGGATGGGTGTTTTATTCTCACCTTGGATTAATCTAGTTTTATCAATAAAGCTCTTTATTATCTTAATAACTACTCCAGTTTTATTTATTTTTATTTAAATATTAGCTGTTATTAAGAAAATATTACTCACTTACGGTGGAATTCTACAATATTTATGTATTAAAATCTCTCCTTGAAATTTGTTTATGGATATTATATATATATCAACTAGTTTTGATTGGATTAACATTATCAACGTAATAAATTATATTATAAATATAAGAGTTCCTTCCTCTGCTTGTGGACCTTTTAGGTATATATTAATAAAACATATTAGTGTCAAATATTGCGAGGAAATCAAGTTTCTTCTCAATAATATTTTGAGCTACGTTTTTTCAATATTTAAAAACAACGGATTTATAACCTTATATATTGGTTCTTTATCGTTTATTTTTTTGATAATTGCTATTTTGTGGTATTTTTATTTATGTTTATAATAGTTTAACAATATCATATACAATAAAAGTTGCTAAATATTACAAAATAGCCTTTACAAATAACGAAAGATACTTCAAATACGTATTTTACTGGTTTATATTTTAGTTGGCTGAAGAGAATAAAGAATTAACACTAAAATTAATAAAGTTAGAAGCTCAATTTAAATAAAATGCAATAATAAATAACCTAAAATTTTGTTATTTTATTTCAATGATTTGATCCTTAATTTTCGTTCATTTTTTAACGATAAAGTTATGATTGCTATCCTTTTTAAAAGAACGAAATTTCACTGTATTATTTCCAATATATGATTGGAAAAAAATTTAGTCCATACTATTGCTGAAGTCAAGGTATTCGGGAAAAATCGAAATATTTTGATTATTAAAACGCAAGTTTTTGACATATTTATCATTTAATCTGTATTTATGGCTGACAATTATTCGATTTTATTTCAGCCATAGCATAATAATATATAGTAGACATCAGGTTCCCCTTTTAAAACTAATTGGAAATATAAAGTTAGTCGTTGATGCTTTTATAATAAAATTTTTTTTTTCAATTTGGTATAACATCTAACTGAGATCTGAAGTTTCCAATCCTATCATAACGAACCCTTAATAAATATGTGAACTTCCTGTCAACTCCTTTGCTTAAAACCTTTTGCAAAAAGGGATAAAAATTAGTTAACTATAAGAGATGAGAATATATAAGACCATTATGTATAAAGATGAAGCTGCTTATTGGAATCACTGTAGAACCTGCTATTTCCGAGGAAAAAAACCCAGCTAATAACATTAAATTGAGAGACATAAAAATTTACTGTTGAACTTAATCAAAAAAAATCAATGTAGGAAATTTTCAAAATTTATATTTGTTCGAATAAAACATTTAATAAAATTTTATACATTTATGTTGGTTACAATTTTTGAAAATAATATAAATTTTATTAAAAACTTGATCAAATATGTCATACATTAATATGATTTTATTATTTTCAAAATATAATTCTAAAATTCATCGTAATTTTTGAAATATCATACTCTTATCACACCCATAAGAAGAATTCGCCAAATTCTTTGTTTATGAATATAAGTTTGAGAAACTTTAGAAATTTCTTTTTCTTTGAATAGGCTCAGTAATTTTCTTTTAATAACTTGGAGTTTCAATTGATCCCACCTGGATGTATTTAATACGTAGCTATGTATCCACCTCTTCCGTATAACTTTTTATCTTTTAAATTTTCAAAATCGTCTTCGGGCATACGAATTGAAATTTTTACGCATATTTCAGCTGTAAAATCATAACATACAACAATAGCAATGAAAAAGTTTACTATTTTAGAAAATTCACATTTTTATATGCAGTTTTTTTATATATTTCTCCGAGGCTGGCTTCCAAAATTTAGCTAACAATGGCAATTTTGAGTAAAGAAAATCGTTCTTGAAACTGTACTTGCATCCAAATAATCTTTAATTTGATAATATGAACTAAAATTTGTATGCAGTAATAAATTATTACAATATCATGGCCACTTGACTAAATTAACAACGTAGCGTTTGAATGTAAAAAAATCGATTTTATTTTGTTAATGACGAATTTTTCTTGTGTACATTTATGCTTCTTACTAGCAAGAGTTGTTTTACCTTTAATTCTAGATTTCACTTAATAATTCATTGATTGAGAATTGCTTTTTTGTTATCCATGAAGCTAAAAAAAAAAAAAACTTTACATGAAAACTTATGCTACCTTCGGGGGTCCTATAATTTCACTTTTTCTTATCAACAGAGAGTCTCCTGTTTCAATTATCATATCATAAGAATAATGAAATTTCTCTGAATTTTTTTCAAACTTAAATCCTTTAGCCGATTAATTCGCAATTAAATAAATATGCTCGGACATTGATATTAAATAAAGACCTTTTACTCTTTTGATATAAATAACCTGCAATAATTATTGACCTCCCAATTCATATTTAGTCATAGCCGCTAATAAATTGGCCCATTTTCTTCCTCCTGAATATGTTTATTCCCTTTCACTATTTTTTTTCAACCATTTGAATCAACCAGGAAATGTAATGAAATTATATTTGCCAGGGAATTCTTTCCACAAATATTATTGAGCCAAATTTTTAATGCAGGCATAACTTTAATATTTTTATAGAAAGTTCTCTTTTGCTTCGTGTTTTTTTTTAAAGAGAAAAAAGCCCCACGTTTGATCTGTTTTATAAGATTCTACACAAGTGCGGCTAGAATATTTTTGAACATGCACCCACATTATTTTATGAGAAATTTATAGATTAAAGTAAAGCCAAAGGGGAATCTTTAACCCCCCTTTTTCTTTGCAAATACTTTCCCAAAAATTACGTACCTCTCCCTCTACAGCGTTACCTAATTTATAAGTGGCTCCTTTACATATTTTATGCGACAAATCATAGCTCTCGAGAGCTTCTTTCATAATTTGAAAAGACAAATCTACGCCGTGGCTATGCTAAAAAGGATTTTGTTACAACACTCTAATACAGTTTTGTAACTCGACAGACCACAACATCAAACAAAAGAAATCGCTTTATAATGCTAACTGATACATAGGGTTCTCGTTTATCACGGAAATAAGGAATGGATAGAGCATACGCCAATATAATTTAATTAAAAAAAGGATCTATTTGATAAAATTTTTAAGAATTCTTGTCGTTTGTCCAAAAGTGTATTTATCCCATAAAACCTTAAGAACCGAAGTTTGATTTTAATAAGCAAATTTTTTTTCGAATTTTATAAAGAGGGTTTTCCAGCTAAGGAATTTGCTCAATTATAGTTTTTTGATAACTTTATTCTGGATTATAAAAACTGGATTCAAATGTCCTTGAAAAAAAGAAAATCATTCTACTTATTAGTTTTCTGAAAACTTGATGAATTCGGAATATTAAATTATTTATCAACATTTTAAGAGACCAAGTCCCGAAACTTATGAAAAAATTCATACAAAAAAACAATAAAATATACAACAGACTTAGACATCAAAGATTGCTTTAGCTTTTTATTATTAGTCAATTCTATATCACATAAGTACATACATAAATAATGTATTTGTAAGTCTGATTCTGAATCATTGTTCTGACGATAACCAGTTGTAACTCGTGGATTTAACAGAGGATGACGTAATAGGATTTTATCATATAGATATGATTAATTTTATAATAAAAGTTTTGTTTTCTTTCGTTGCAAAGTTCGCTGTAGGAAGCAAGTGCAGGAAGAATGGGGCATATACATTCATAATTTTAATGTGTTTAAGTTCCTGATATTAATTTTTTCACAGCCTGTGGATTTGGCTAAATGTGTTTGCAGTTCTTACGGTCTAAATTTGTTGAGTATATCTTTCTTTATTTTCCTAATATTTTCTTTTTTATTAATTTAAAATTTATTCTTGAAGTATTTGTTTCTCACTCTCCTTAAAGTTTTGATTTGGAATTATTTTTAATTTAATTCCAAAATAGAGGTTTACATATTTATTTTTAATTTCCCCATGAATTTATTGACAAATTATACAATAATATTGGCATTCTCTTCTTTATTCAATTTCATGTCTTTTTTTATACTTTTTAAGAGTTTATCCACACGCTGTTTATGCATTTCGTTATTAGAATAGACTTATTTCTCTGAAATATTCTGTATTGCAACAGAAAGGTTACAATTTTTATAAAATTCTTTTCATGGCTGATCTCCCTCAGTTTTCCTGATGGCGCAGTCAACCATTTTGTTATAAATAATGCCCTTTGATGAGATTTCCTCTTTGATCAAGCTGCATAGTGCTTGAAGTAGTATCAAGTAAATAAGCCCCTTTTATGTTTTGGTAAGACTCTAATATTATAAGCAACGAGAGAAGACTGGGCCATTGCCACGAACCAATAAAATTTTAAAATCAAAACCTTTCTCCTCAAAATAAATCTTACTTATAAAATCTATATTTTGTTCAATCCCTCTTCAAACGGGTATTGCAACGCTCACTCTTTCTTGTGAACAAGATTATATCACAAAAATGTGGCCTTATTGATTACACGGAATAATCTCTGACTTTTGAAATAATATAACATAATTAAATTTCATTTATAACCATCTAGTTTCTCTCCAGAAAAAATAAAAATACGTTTAAATACATAAAATCAAATATGCATTAAGTTTTTAATTTGAATGTTTATTCGTTCGGCATCCACCCACCTCCCCCATATAATTTAGTTTCTAAAACCTTAAAAATGTGTCCCTGCATATAATTTCCTGCATCAAACACCCCTTACAAATAATCCTTAAATAATTTAGTAGATTATGATTTTACACTGCGTCTCTAAAAATATTCATAAAATGGAAGTTTTTAAATTTTATAAATTTTTCAACCCAGGGTGAGCTTGCATTAAAATTTTGTGTATTGTGCGCCATCTACCTCTTTAAATATTCAAAAGGACTGCTCTCATAATTTTTTATTAGTAGTATGAGTTAATTCAAAATTATTTTAAAATAAATCTTTCATTCAAGTCTTAAATATTTTTACATTTATTTTATGGGCTATTTTTTATTATGAGGATCCTAAATTTTACTAAAGCGATCATTTTACTGCTTTATGAATTCGTCGATTATTATAGTTCCCACGATTGATTTGGAAAATATATGTCGATATTACAAGAATGATTACCACCTAACGGGTTTATGTTTGGATGCTTTAGGTTAATTGAACAATTCCCTGTGTTAGGTTTTTATTTGCATCTCCTAAAAACGAACCTATGATGAATATTTTCATATATTGTAAATCAATTTAACTCGTTAATACAAAATTCTTTTAGTAATACGTAGGCTTTACGAGCTTCAAAATACATAAATTATTGCAATTTATTATAATAAACGTTTCAATAGCAGTTATAAACGAATTTTAATCGGACAAAGTCATGAAATATTTTCACATGAAATTAATATTTATATTGCAATAAAATTCATTTGAGTTTTTAAACGCGTACTGCTAAATGTTTATTTATTATTGCGCAATCCCAAAAAAATGATGCTTTGCTTATAAATTAAATTAGAAGTTTAACCAGATAGATTATTTATTAACCGAAATCTTGAATAACTGAGATTTATAAGAGGAAAACATAAATTTATTTATAAAATGTCAAACATGATGATACAACTTGAATAAAGTTATCTAAATTAATAAAAAAATTAGCATGTTACAACTGAAATGCACACAGTTAAATATAAATGGTTATTATCAATTTTTACTTTGAAATTGAAGAATTAAAAAACTGTAATATAACATCTTTTAAAAATTACAAAAAAGTCCGAAATAAAAAAATTACCTTCTGCATCTGAACCATAAGTTTAAACGCTGCTACTCATGAAAGATGCCAGATATTTCTAATGTTAATTTTCATAATTATTTGAAAACCAAATATAAAATGAATTAAAAGCATTTTTTGAATTTTGACACACCCACAGCATGTCTAATTAATGGAGGAAGAATTGAAAATTTAAATAGTTTTATAATTTATTTTTTTCCAGATGTTGATTTTAATTATCGAAGGGAATGAAAAAATATATATTTTTGAAAAAGTGAATGATGCAAGTAATAGAGGAATTCAATATTTCTTGTATCCTTGTCATACGTTATTAATACAAAAGGAAGGAAGTTGAACATAAAGTTTTATATTTCTAAATAGATTTAGGTGAAATATTTAAATAAGTTTCTATTAGAATTTTCTTCATTTTAATAAAAATTGAATTATACACGAATTAAACTCAAAAAGCTTGGTACAAATGTTCAAAAGATAATTTTATTAATTTTAAAATTTAAATACAATAGCCAATTTAAATCTTATGGGTTGTAAATGATAATTTAAATCAAGGCAATGCTTTTTTTCTATCCCATTCGATATATTTCAGAAAATAGACTATAATTAATTATCGGAATTTTGATATTTGCTACCCTAAATCCCAGGTGATAATGATACTATTATCCTGAAAGTAGAAGAAATTAAAATTCTGGTTTGATATTGTTTGTGTAAAATATGAGATGATGTTAACATCTAATCAAATTAGATGGTTCTCATTTTCTGAACAATTTTTTTTTCAAGATGACCGGAAATAAAAACATACGTTTTCAATTTAGTTTTTTTATAGTTTCACAATAAAATTATTGTTTATTTTAAAGTAATGAACTTCGGGAGTAAGCAAAGGATATATAGTTTTACGAGTCATCAGTTCCAATATTAAATGTTTACTTAACACAAAATTACATAAATCCGTGAGCTAACTCGTTATTTTTAATTGATAGCACCAGTCTTATTAGTATTAAGTTGAAACAAACAGCGATAAGTACAAAGAATAATTTGACAACTATGAGTAGGTATAAATATTAAATATCAACATTAAATTAAAAAACTAAACATGAAAATTATTTGAGTACAAAATTTTTAATCCAATATATTTTGAATGCTTTCATAATAATTTCGAATTTTCCAAATGTTGTATGATTATGGTAATTCGATACACAATAAGAATTGAATTTTTTAAATGACAAAGGATAGTGTAAATTAAGGCTATGTATGCCCTTGCCATTGTAAATTCGCGTATTATAAGTATTAGTTCTCCCATTTTGTTTTAAGAGATTACAACATTAAATTATTTTTTACTCGCTTTAGGATTGTTTTATAAAATAGGGAATAATGTGAACTAAAATCTTTTAAAGTAATATGCACAGTGGCTTTCTTCATTTATCAAAAATACTAGGGTTTATTCTAGCAATAAACGGGAATAGCAGTCTTTTTGATAGTATTTTTTATAATGTACAACATTTAGACTGATAAACATAATCCACGCAAAGTTAACCCGCTGAAAGATGAAGTTTGTAGATATAAAAAAAAACGTGCCAGGAGTTTTAGAAATTCATCTCTTAACAAGAAAAACACTAATTATTATAGAGTTGTTTAAATAATCAAAACACAATTTTATGTTCAATAAAAATAAAAAATTAGTCAATGAAATTTTTTCGTTTTCTATATTTTTCTACCATTAAATATCACGTAAGACTACTCAGTTTTGCCAATCGCTTGGTTCTTCTTATTAGAAGATGATTTAACTCGATAAGCTAAACTTCCGAAAAATTACAGAGGATTTTTATCGATGATATTTTTTTTCCTCTTCTTTCAAATCTGGGAATATTTAATCTATACGAAGGACAGTAAGGCCTCCCTGAAAGTCTATTAACCAGTTAGGCAAAAATTATATTAATTTTTTATTGCCTTTAATCTATTTATCGACTTTAAAAATACGCAGGAAAATTTGATTAATTAACGGCATCACAATAGAGAGGAGGCCCTATATATCTGAAGCAGCTAATACTTTTCTGGTGTGCTGGGGCGTTAGAATGATCGGGTTACTTTTTAAACTCACTTTCTCGACTTTAATTATCCCACGTTTACAATAAGCACAAAATTTTGGTTTATCTCAACCAGAATTTTCAAAATCTAAGGGAACATACTTGATGGAAACTAGTTTTTACTTTATCATTCGTTTTTCAATCCTTTGTTGCCTTCCCGACTGACAAGGTTATAATCTATCACGTGATGTTCTTTTAAATAAGAAAGTAGACTTATTTCGAGGAAAGTCAAGTTAACATTGCCTGATACTTTTTAGGCAATACAACTTTTTTTTTGTACTCGGCCGGGATGTTTAAAACCTTACTAGTGTCTTTCGAGAGAGGCCTCACAGTCCCCCATCTGCCCCTGCAGACGCCAGGTAGGTACCCCTGATCAAAAGTTCAGCGGTAGTGTTAGGGTCTCACCTACTAAACGTCACCCAACCTCTTCCCTCTAGGGACGCCGTGCCACAACGGCATTGTTTCGCGGGGTAATACAATTTTCTTCCGATTTTTTTTAGATAATTACGAAACCCATTGAAACAGATGAATGAATGAGAAAATTTTCTATGGGTCTATCAATGTATTTTAAAAGCTTAGGTGAAACTTGTTTCAGCGTAAGAAAGGGAGTCGTTTACTTGATAAATTCTTACTTACACTAAATATCCTTAGGCTCTCAGAACTTATTAATAATTCTAGCTGCACTCTGGGGTACAATTGGCTCAATGTCTATAAAAAAAAGGAAAAATTTAATCAAGCATGCTGATGCAATGAAATAGACCTCTGGCAAGCCAAAGCTGCATTATTCAGAGTGGCGTTTCACTTATGTCGAGCAAAAACACGTTAATTAAAAGGTAATTGCTTATTTTTATCCATATTATATATACCCCTTGTAATATACTCGATTAAGTACTTATTTTAAGTAAAAAAAAGTGCAGTATTTATACCTAAAACAACAAAAGATACTCTGTAATATATATTAAAATGCGATTAAACCAAAGACAATAATGTAATGAGCGCAGCGGAACTTAATGTTTAACGTCATAAAAACATGGCTTCTTAAAAATAAATTATTAAACTTTTATATCCTAAATACTCAATTCTGTTTATATGGGATATAAAAAGCAAACATTTTTTATAATCAAAAATTATATTATAATCACATATTATGGGTAGTTTATGAATTAATTTAGAAATACACATAACAATATAATATTGTAAATACAACACAACAAGATTGAATATAAAAAGGACCAGGTGTAAATGAAAGGTACATCAATGCGAATGAAGTCAAAGAACCTTGGTATATTACCTTTAATTAGAATTTAGTTCAATTAGTTTTATTTAAATGTTGAAGTATGATAGATGAAGAATTAAATAAAAAATACTAAGAGGATATAGTTTTAGAATGTTTTTGTATTATTTTAAATAAATTTACATTTTTATTAAGATCCATTAGATTTTTACAACCGGCCATAGAAGATTGATAAATATTCTTAACTTTGACTAAAGGAACAGTGTACACTCCTCTCGTGGATGCGCGCTCTAAAACTACATTTAATGGTTCCTCAAGAAATAAAACAGATATAGTATATTTATGCTCCTTGAGACGAATCATATAATCCCACAATTCTTTATATTGTGAGCACGTTCCTTCTGTTACAAAAGCGAAACCTTTTTTCATGATCCAATCTGTTAAGAGTAAAGTTAAGGGTCTGCAAATTTTATAAAACTCATCAACGTTTTGTGCACAAAATCCATCCAGGCTAGACATTATTTCATCTGCATTGAAATATATATAATCAGAAAATTCAGGGTTTGTCAATATTTTATTTTGTATAAAAGTTGATTTTCCTACACCCATAGGTCCAAGAATAAAAAAAGCGTTGTAACTTGGCTTTCCACCTTTTTTAAGAATATGCTTCCATTTTTTTAGTGCCATTGTATTTTTTACATCAATGTCTTCTAATTTTACACACTCTGATAACAAAGTCTTGGTTTCTCTTGAATTATGAAAATTTAAAGACAAATTTGGCATACGATATTTAATGTTTAATTTTAAAACACTAAGGCGCATAATCCGGACATAATATGGTCGTAACACCACCAGCGCATGCGCTTTGTTTTGTAATGGCAATATTTCATGCTTTATTTTTTTTTTTATCAAACTCAGAAAATTTTTTTTAAAATACGACAATAATAAATATCTTCCTTAATTCATTAACTTTGAACATAATTATAATCAAAATATATATTCTAACATTTTCTTAATATTTTTTATCATAATGGTCTTGTATCATCTTACTTTTAAAATATTTTTATTTATTTTTTTATTTATTTTTTAAATAGATGCGATTTTTAAAAAAGGGAGATTAGTCGTTCACTGTAAAACAGATTTATATTATTGTGACAAGCTTAAATTGTTATAGATCAGGCGTCGGCAACCTATGGCACGCGATGGGGTTCTGAATGGCACTCTACAAAGTAATCAGGGAAATCGCGAAAATATCGAGACGAAGTGATTT
>SGJC01000132.1:0-30479 GCA_009887335.1 Henneguya salminicola | reverse complement strand
AATAGGCCTTCTAGAACTTATATTTTAGATCTAGCAGGCTTTATCTATTATTAAAAAATTTTTAACATTTATTTAATTTAATTTAATTTTTATTTTTTTCGGTGTTTTCATGGGGTACCATCTCAGAAATAACCTCTATCAAATGAATACTTAATTGAACAACAAGAGTCAATGGAAAACCAAAATGAAAGTAAAGATAAAGTTGATGAATCAACCGTCAAAAGAGCGATAACAACAAATAAAAATACACCCTTCATGCATTTTTAAAAAATTTTGGCCATCATGGAAAATGGGATTCAAATGGAGAGCTCGGCTCCTCAGCAGGAAAAGCAATTGAAAAAAATACTTCATGTTTGCAGAGAACTTTAAAAGGAAAAAAAAGAAGAAATGGGGGTGAGGAATTCAATCTACTCTCGACAAGTTAATAAAAAAACACCTGAGTAATAAATGTACGAATATTGATTAATTTCTGAAAATATTTGTTTAAATGAATTAAAAATAAAAAAATTATGCATATTATATATATTAATATAGACGCTTAACAAATAATAAATAAGTATATTAATAAAGTAATACAACTTATTTAAAATAATAACCTAGTAATTTTTTAAATCCATCTACTTTTGTACATTTCAATATTCGTCCCATTTTTGAGGAACCAATGATGTACGAAAGTCGAGGCCCGTCTGTATGATCGATTTTAAAATACATCATAATTTTTATTAAGAAACTTATAATTAAAAACTTAAAAGAAATAATCTTTATAAATATAAATGATTTCGTTCAAACCATGCAAGATCAATTTTCAGAGATCTGTTAAGTGTATTTTAACCCTTCAAACTTCCCTTTGTGATCACCAAGAAAATTATCAACAATATTGATTTCTCCATTGAGATAATTTGTCATAATTCTTGAAGAAATGGATGGCAGTTAAGACATCCCAAGGCCCTTCAATCGTATTTGTGTGAGATCTAGAAACTGGGTCTAGAAATATTGTAGAATGGTTTTCCATTGTTGTTTATAATAATTCTCCAGGTACAAATTATCGTGAGCCATGGATGGTATTAATCGAATCTGGAAGCACATGAGTACAAAAAAAGATTATAAAATAGTTTTCGTTCTATCTGGACTCTGTCTTACGAGAATAGTTTATTTTATCTGGTTCTTTCTAGCCCCCTTAAAATCCTTGCATATTTAACTCGATGGCCTCAAGGATTTTTATTTTCCCCTTGTTTAGTTTCAACGACTTTGGTCCCGATTCCATGCTCTCCTATGTGCAAATTGATTATATCTAAACTAGCGCCTACTAATTTTGCCAAATATTTGTTCTGTGACACGGTATATTTGTAGTAACCTTAAATGTGATCATTTAAATTCTTTTTGATTTACACAGCCAAAAATATGCCAACATCAAAATTTAAGTAAGGAAAATTCTCATTTTTACATCAAAGTTCCATTATTACATCGAGATCTAAACAACCCTACAGCTTTTTTACGAGTATCTTCACTATTTAGCTCGTAAGGGAAGATAATATATATTTTCCTACTTTATCACGTGGTGGCGCTAATGCATTTTTGCTATATTATATTAAATTTTCCTTTATTCTAAAATATTACGTATTAAATAATTCGAAAATCGACCCCTACGTTTTGATTTGTTTCATTTATGTTTTACAAAATAAGAAATTTTCAAATGATCAAAATTGTTCAAAAAAATTAATTCATCAAAATATTTTGATAATATATTTATAAGAGATTGCATTAAAAAAGTTTCGGCAGATTTTGGGCAGTAATATCCCTGCGGGGAGGGCAGGGTATTTAACTTGATCTTTATGCTTTAATTTAATTGTTAAAATATATAAACTTATGTGCTTAGTTATGCATGGGCAATAGTTGCACAATCCTGATTTTTGTCGGCGATATTTTATCTTTGGTCCCATTTCTCGTTGAACTAGTATAATATAATTAATGTTTCTCCTTTCTCAAAAATGAATTATTTATTTCAAAAATATCGCCATCTCCATATTGTCGTTTGGATTGCTTCTGTGCCTTATTACAATTTTATCGATTTATCTATTATTAAAAGAGTAGAACATTTGAAAAAGCCCATTAAAAGCATAAAAGCCTCAAGAATTTTTAAAACTTTGTATATAAGATTTATTTTCAAAAAATAATTTCAAACTTGCTTGAAAGTAAGCTAAATTTAATACATTACATAATTTTTTGTTCCGGTCCATAATAATCAGGGAAATTAATTTTTATAACTCTAAACGCTAACACAAAATTGATAAGAAGCATAATAATAGAACCCACATTTGAAAACCATAGATGCACTGGTGGTAGAATAGTTCTTGAATGATTTAAAAAATATAGCATATAAATTGGAACACATATTCTGATTGGAACAAAAGTAATATTCATAAAAAAAAGATTAATGCGATATAACTTGGAGGTTTGATCAGTTTTTAAAATTTTCAATATTCGAAATATATGTAGAAATACAGTATTAATTTCAATGGTAAGGGCTAGTAGTGAGAACCCTAAATATTTTCCATTAATTATTGATATTAAAAAAGCTATAATAACCTAGGCGTTACTTAATTTTTATACTATTATATGATGTAACAATATGTCCCAACCTTTTAGCGCTAGTTTCCATTCCATGTGGTCCCATACGTCAGCCATGAAATATCCTTAATATTAAATTAATAGTAAAACCAGTTGAAATGCACAAAGTTTGATATAAGAATGTGTTTTTGTAAAATAACATATCTTTTAAGGCTTCTTTGTAATATAGTAAACTAAAAGGTTAAAAATGATCAATCAACCTAATGGTAGAAAGAATAGCCATTAAAGTTGAGTGGGTGAGAGATATAACAGTATTGCAAAATAAATTAATTTTTGTTGCATCAATATGTGTTGGGCAGGAATATTTCTGGTAAAGAAATCGTAAAATAATAAAAAAAAAGAAATAAAATATGACAGCGATGGTCATGTCGTTGACTAATTCAACCTTAAACAAACGATTAACCATGCAAAATTTTAATCAAAAATATGTTTTTTTAACAGAATTTAAAAAAGCTAATTTAAATTTAATTTTATAAATTCAATGGAATCAACTCTGGAGGCCATATTATCATGTTGCATGATTTTGATCAATAGACGCCTAACAGGATTATTTTAAAAAATTAAATATAAAAAAAAACGTCAACTATATATTAATAAAAATTACAATGGATTATTTAAAAAAAAAAAATACGTTAGGTGGATTATAATGAGTCAATAACATTTTCCTATTAGAATTTGAAAAGTGATTCAGAATAACTCAATAAAAACTCCTGAAAACTAAGTAATTGTAAAAATGGTACACTTCAAAAATTTTAAGATTTAAAATGTTGTTTAATCAAATAATATTCACCAATCTTGTGATAAATTTATTTATATTTAAAATGCTTGAGTTATTGAAAGTTAACATTCCATTGGGGGATAAAGACTAGATTAGATACAATTAATCTATTGCGCGTCATTAATTATGAGTTGTAATCTTGTCCTAAATATATATTTTATTTTATTTATCCCAACCTTTTTTTCCGTGAAATATTTAAATTAATTTTAAAGCTAAAAAAAATATTATCATAAATAGTTAAAAAATAAGATATCTGAAACGAATTGTGTTAAATTAATTCAAACTAGACTTTTATATGGGGAGCTGTACTTCTCTTACCCTCTGTGAAAAGACCACTTCGCTAAATTTATGTTGAAGATTTATTCCGGATTGGTTGAAAAAATCATCAACAGGTTTCGTTTCCCATGTTGCTTAAATTCGTTTCGTTGAGCTCCCAGTTTCAATAACAAATTCATGTTGGTTGAAAAATAAATGGTGTGTGCAATTGTGAGTTTTAATCCCTCGTTAAGCAGGCCAAACATCAGTGCAAATGATTCTCCTGCAATTGCGCAAATTTTTTTTATTTTTAACTTTATACGGATAAAAGCAGATAACTTTAATTTATTTCAATTAATAACAGATTTAAAAAAACGAATTTTATTAATTTTATATTATCGACCTCATTAACATAAAAACCAGAAGGCATTTTTAACATAAAATTTGGTATTTAAAAGTTGTTAAAATTTTGCTTTTATAGATGCAAGAACATTTTAGTGAGAAAACCAAAAAACAACAAAATGCTTAATTAAAAGCATCTTCGATTGTAAATCGGACCATTTCTGAATGATAATATAAACAGCATGTAAAGATCTCTAAACATTTAAAATTTAATAATTTACTATAATTTTTTATTTTATTTCAATTAATTTAACTATTAAGGATTTGTAGTTAACGGTTCAGACGTTACATTTTAGAACTAATCTCAAAAATAACCCTCAGATTTTTAGGGAGGGAGACGGAAAAATAAGAGAAAATGAAATCCCCTTGATAACTTTTTTGCCATAGTATGTTTGGTCAGCTTCTTCTTTAGTAGGAGTCTAAGATACCGCCTTCTTCAATGGATCAGAATCTACGTAAGAAAAAAATTGGGTTGAGCCTAAGAATAATATAAAAAAAAATATTACATCAATTTCGTCTTCATTTCAGGTTTATCACAATCAAAATTCCAAATTAATCCCAACGATATATGTTTCTTAGAAGGAGGTCGTACATATTCTATTAAAAATATTTACTCTTAAAAAATGCTAGCCTCAATCAGCTGTTAACAAAACATTCCTCATTATCATAAAAATAAAAAAAATTTCAAACTTTATTTAAAGGCAAGAAATGTTTGTAATCATTTGAGACTTTATGTCAATTTGAAATTAAATTCTTTCTCTATTTTCTAAAAAAATTTATGACCAGTTAATTCATCACATATTGCCCGAATATTTGAAAGCGTGGTACTTATTCTTTAATATTTTACTTTTCTTAGATATGTGCGAGGGAATCATAGTTCGATTCGTACTAACTTAGACTCTGTCAATGTCTGTTCGTCTTTTAAATTTTTGATAAATTTAAATATATTAACATGATCGAGCCCCCCCCCATGGAGGAAAAGGCTCTGCGCCATCCTTCGACATTATTGTAAGTGCAAGATAGAATTTTGGGACGGTATAAGGCTGATTTCAGAAGGGGAAGAAAGCATACCATTTTCTCTTCTTCGGTCATAGGATCTACCTAAATGGGTGTTATAGAAATAATTATAGAGACTTCTAATAACTTTATCATAAGGGTTATAAACCTTCATTTCGTCCAAAATTTCAAAACATCTCATACCTCCATTAGGTCTAGAAAAGGCAAGAGCAGGTAACATTTTCAAATAAGATTTCCTTTTTTCATTAAATGAATATATATTTTTTAAGCCCAATTCTTGTACATTACACCAAGCAGATTGATATAAATGATAAAAGCAACAAGTGTAACTCAGGCAAGTAAAGTGTCGAGTTTAGGAGTTAACGATGGACAATTCAAAGTCACACATTGAATTAGTAAGCACTTAATGAAATTTTTCTGCTATTTTTCGCCAAATAAGATCGTAGGGACAGCCTCTTTACTTTCCATTAAAACATAAAAGATTGGAAAGGAATAATTTTGGAAATTTGCATGAATGGTAAATATCTGAAGAAGATATTAGGTACAACACGAAATGTACTATCAAAATACAATGAACTAGAAGATTCAAAGAATCTTTACTCATTATCTGCAGGAAAAATAAGAATTCAACTTTAAAAATTATTTTCGATGTCGTAAATTATAAAGTTCTCGTTATTATGTGTGAATTTATATTCATTGGGGATGGCGAGTCTTTGTGCAAAAATGGAAAGAGCATGCAGGATTGCTTTAGATCGTTGCCTTCGATATTTCTACCATAGAATGCTCTTTTGGCATATCAAGAATTTGAGTATTAGGAACATGTCGCAGGAGAAGAAACAATAATGCCCTATGGTTTTTGTGAAGAGACATGATATTAACAAAGAACCGGATGATCAATTCCTTTGATTATTTTATCCCTTGTTGGTGCATGAGTGTGGGTATAATTATAATTAATGCATTTTTTATTTATGCACCTGTTTCTAAGGATGACATGCACCATCTATCAGTACATCTCAAGATGATTATCTATGAACTTGTTGCGTGCGATCTTCGAAAAGAATAAGAATCATATGTAATACTCGGCTTTGACTTATCGGTTGCAATTAGTTGAATGCTCTTAATTCAATATAAATAATAATATAATAAAAAACCCTAAGGAGATTGCAATATTATAATGGAACTAAAAAATAATTCTAGAGTTAAATAAATAACTTCTGATAATATTATTAAGGAAAATTTTTTCATAGACAAATTAACTGACACTAGATATCAAGTCGAAGCTCGTGCGAAAAGAATTTTCATACAAATTTCAACATTTTAGAGAAATATTATGTAAAATTACCAAATTTTTAATTTGTTTCTAATTATTAATAATTAATTTATTTAACAAAAATTATCGAAAAAAAGATAATTAATATAAAAACGAAAATAAAAGTAGTAAAATTTTTTTTGTTTATTATCAGAATTAAAATCTTAAAACATCATAAAAAATATTTGCAGAAGTATCGTTCCCGAATGGCCGTTCGCCAAATATTCGCTGAACGATTCCCATCAAATTTATGATTAACTTCTTACATAAATGAGTTAGATATCATTCCAACTCCATGCAAGACAGCAATAATAAAAGCTGTTTATTTAGCAGTTCGAGAACGGCAATTTTTTTGTGTTGCATAATTTCATATTGGCTGCATTTATGCTCCTTTTAAGACACGCGTCGAATATTATACGTTTCTTGAGAAGGTATTGGCCAAGTGATATTCACGGAAAATATCATAAAATATTGATTCGGATCCCAAATGAACCTATCCATTTAATGAGATACAGTCGGTCTATTTTTACAGTTTCCACTTTTATATATGTTCCCGCTTTTTTAGGAAGTGTCTGATTGCAATGGTATTTGACGCGTTTGCACAGATATTTGTTCCCTGTGCTTATTTTGTCATACACGGAAAGTCGGAATCTATATCTTAACGTTCTCTTTGCACTTGTTGTATCGCTTTAATATTCAGGTGGCCAATTATTATCACATTAGATTTCGAGCACGCTTTAATCCATGCAAGGAGGCAGTCGTCCTCACAAACTACTCTACTTAGATGTTATTTCCCCGATAAGCCATCTGTTGGGAGAAAATTAAAAAATAATATAAAAATTTTATATTTTAATTCTCTTTTAATTTTATCCCATATCGAGTTGCTAACCCTTTTTCTCATTTACAAAATTGATATATCAATAAGCTGTATAAAAACGTTGCTGGAACGGAAAGAAGAACTAAAAAATGTGGAAATATTTCGTAAAGAGGTGGATGAACGGCATAATCTCTCTTTGCATAACTTGAATGGAAAAATTTATTTTAAAACGGAGGTCGAACAAATAATGCCTCACAAAAGCATAGTCGTAGATAAGGGGATTATTTTGAAAATGCTCACCCTAAACTAGGGGCCCTCCTTGCTATAATTAAAAAAAAAATCCCCTCCAGCCTCATTCAATTCATTTGTTGGAACTAAAAAAAACGCAAAAATAAAACAAACGATTTTTAATTTAAAAATCTTTAATATATTATTTTTTATCATTTCGAAGTTTTTCGGCGAATTTTTGGAAGTAATTTTATAGTTTGTTAGAATGGGTATAGCTCCAATAACTAAAATATTAACTATATTGTGCAACATACACCCCTTTGAATAAATAAGATTTGTTGAGTCTCGACCAGAAAATATATTTTGATTAATTAAATGAATGATATTTTTAAAATAAATAATAATCAAAAGATTCAAGTAGCTTTCTTTAATCCAATGGGAAAATTTTTTTAATTTTACCTTTAAAATTGGGTTTATATATGGTGGGGGATGTCAAGAATATGCAAATATACAATGTACACTCGATGAATTAATAAAAAAAAAAAATTTCACATTTTAAACTTATGAATGCCTAAACATAACACGCAGAAACCTATTCATAGTCAGCTAAAAAATCAAACATATATTAACTTAACGGAAAACATATCTTTGATACCTCGTTATATTTATATCATTTTCAAAATTTTTATCCGACTTCGTACGTAATCTATCAGCATTTTTTGTCATTTTTTTTTATTTTTCCTTACATTCTCAAATCATGGTTTGCTCAAAAAAAAGCGTAGGTTACAACGCAATATTATCTGACAATAGTCGAATAAATCTTCTTAGAGAATTTATTTAATAATATAGACTATATCAATACCCATTTTAAAAATGAATCTACAACTGAATGAAATAAAATAACGTACTGTATTATGCCCAATACAATCTATTTTGACTGTCAAATACATCAGAATAATATGGTGTGCCTTTAAATCGTTTACACATCTTAGATTATTGTTACCTTGATTGTTTCACAGCTCTTAACCCCATAAAGCCCCCTGAGCCCATCCCATGGCTCTATTAATGTTAGAATTTTGAATTCTTTCCTGAATAAATTTAAAGAAAAACTGAAAAGACTTAAATATATCAATTAAACAATAAAATTAGAAAGCCCGCGTTCATTTATGCAATAGGACTAATACTCTCATCCATACGAATCAAAGGAGAAAATATTTTAAAATGGACACTACAATTGCGCCCGGTCATAACATTTTAATCGTAATTTTTATTTGGAAACAAAAAATTCATAAATATTGTACTTGTTTTAAAGGAAAAATGAACCCACCACAAAGATTCGATTGGGTCTTATTCTCCATTGAAATTCGCCCAGATAATAATAGATTCTATCTGGCATTAATTCACACCGTTCTTTAAAAGATTTTTTTTCAATTTCTTAGGGAAATTTCGATTTTAAGATTGCTTCAAGTTTTCTCGATTTATTGGTAAAGCACTTGGTGTTGAATCCCATAATTAAGCTGAATGGTTCTCTGTTAAATATTGGAATCGACCTGCGGGGTTAGGATAACTTTTGAAGCAATCAGTAATAATAATAATAATAAATCCAGGTCTAACATTGGTTTAAATATTATTTAGGGGTGTCATCGCAGTATGGACGGGAACCTCGAACCAAGACAATTTTCCTTCAGATGTTGTTTCAAGACCTCCAAGAAAGCAGATACTATTGCTAGCTATTCACGGCGGTGTTTTATCCCCCAAAACTAAACTTTCTCGGTTCCCATTGTTTTTCTATTTCCGCCAAACACAATATCGCAAAATCGAGAAATGAGCCACTGATTTAGAGAAATTCTTTGAATATTGGATTATGGTTGCGGATTATTAATCTGTTATTATAGTACGAGCAGTGCCTTTTGCACCCGCTTACCAATAATACGCTAATTCCGTAACTGGATTAGCAGAAAGTTTGTTTTATGAAAAAAAAAGATTCCTAAAAAATTCGAGGAGTTTTCCTGCAAAGTTTTCTACACGTCCTCATCTTTTAATGTAAGGAAAGTAGGGTTGATCCACAAGAAACAAAAATTGGCATACAGCACAATACTTCTTGAGAAAATAAATAAATTATATGTAGGTTGCTTCGCCTGAAAATATTTGATAACATTTTTAAAAGGCTCCATTATTTATAATATATATGCCACACGCATTCGCGACGGGCAATTATATAAAAAGATGTTCCGAGTCAAAACCATCAAAACTATGATATTTAAAAATTTTAATTATTTCTGAAAATTTAAACAAACTCAAAAAAATTAGAAAATAACTCAAACGCCATTAAAAACTAATTTATCTGAAAATACACTAACGTAGTCTCCCATTCTCTTCAACCAGACCGACAGACAGGTGAATAGATAAAGAGCGAAATAAGTTACTTTTCATTTATACAAGGGAATATAGCGTAGATTGAGAAAAAAGACATCACTGTAATACTCAGCATTTTGCTCTTAATTGCCTTTTTAGATATTAATTTCATACATCAATGCCCAGTTTTATCCCTCGTACTAAAAAAGAATGAATTAGTAGTAATATATATAACCACTTTAATAAAACTCCAAATAAAATTTTGTAGAGTTTAGCTTAAAAACTGATTTAACAACTAGAAAATATAACAACATATTAAATGAATTATTTGTATTCCCGAGGAAATGTTACATTGATAATAATATCCATATTTATAACTAGTTCCAGAAAATTCATTTTGCAAGCCCCCCAAAAATGTAATAATTGAGAGATTCTATTAACCCATTTTTCGATACGCATGAAATACGAGTTAATATAAAATTAAAAGGAGGTAGGGGCCAATTAAGAAGTAATGTTCAATAAAAAGATCAGAAATATATATAAAAATACTCAACTTTTATTAATTCGAAAGCTTAATGCCTCAACAAATTTATTATCGACTACATGTTTCAACCTACTTTGCTTTGGTAGTAATCTTCGCCATTGCTCTATTTGATTTCAAACATCACGCTAGTCACAAAATCTAAGATATTCAGTTGTAGGTTTTCAGTTTTATTCCCTAACCCTTAAACTCAACTTTTTTTTTATTATCAAAAGACGTTGTTTTCCTATATATTTTTCCGCGGTCAATAATTTGACAATGTTAATGACAATTTTTGAGTATTTTTTTATATAAAATAATCTGAAATAGCATTAAATTTCAAAATTTTCAATCATTACTTTTTTTCATCAATAAAATGGGCATGCGATCACGGAAGTAATGAACGGACATTAAGGATTGTTAATCGATTAAAAATGTCAAAATCTTCTTTAGGAGAACTTTAGTAAAATTTCATTTGGTCGGAAATAATTTGAAAAAAGATAGTTGTCCTTTCAGATAAATAATTTAATTAAAAAAATATAGTTATTAGTTAAATTTCAACTAAAGGGAAAAAATTATACTGGCAATAATACTTATTAGGTTGAAACTGTTGCAACTATATTTTATGATGGTTTAATTAAGAATTTAGCGCATATAGCGACCTAACACTGACAAATAGGCTGATAATGATATTTTTTCCTATTATAAATCAAGATTTTGACAAGAGTTACTGACAATTTGAATCTTTGGATTCTCGACAGGGTAAAAATTGAAAATAGTATTTGAAGTCTTTAATATTTTAATTGATAATTATTGAAACAATTTTTAGTTATGCTGTAAGTCTGGAAAAAATCCAAAGCTATGCTTAGTATTGTTGTTTTTTTTAGGTTGGGGGTCTCTTTGTATCTTCTTGAGTTTTTATTATCGGCAAAAAATCTATTCATAAAAGCAATGGATTAGATTAAATCATCCGAATGAAAAGATTTGAGTGTATATGATCCCTAAAAGTCTTAACCTATAAGTGAAATTAAAAAAATATTTTAAAAGTACAAGAAATTTGTAAAGAAAATTTATTGGGAGAAAAAATAGCGTTTTATTGATGCTTAATATAAGGGAAAGGTTTTTTTACTTAATGACTGTCAAGTTATTATGAAAACAGGACATCAAATATGTTAATGTTTCTTAAACTTGTATAGCTTACTGTAAATTCATTTTCAGTAATTTTTGTATCAAGTACTTTCTCCAGATAATATTTTTGCCACTTTTTAAAATAATTATATTATTTACAAACATATTATTAATACTAAAACTTTTATTTTAAATTATAATGCAATTCAGTAAAACAGGCAAAACATAATTATTTATAACAACTTGTAATATCAAAATAAATCGAATAAGAATGAGGATCCATGTAAAAGCGAACAAGAAAAATTATAGGATCTTCACCAATCTACATGTAAAAATAAAGCTTTTAACAGGGAAAGTAGATTAACAAAATTAGAAGTTTTATCGTCAATTAAGTAATACGAGTTGTAAAAAAGAATTTTAAAACTAATCTAAGGGATCATTCGTAAATTACCATACAATTTAGGAGGGGTGAGTAAATTATTTTGCTACGGACGGCTACAAAGATGGAGAATTGGTAATAGATTTTGTAAAAACTTGTTACAAGGAGGGAGAGGAAGTAAAAAATTTTTCTTTCGGGCGTTACGTTAGCTACGAACGACTCCTTCTACAGGTTACATTCCTGAGATCGAATTGAAAATGAATAATATTACAGAAGAAACTTCTGAAATTAGCGATGGAGCCGAATTTTCATGAATTTAAACATTCCTAGAAAAAACAGTAATGAGACATTTTAATGTTCTGCCCTCCTCTCTTATAAAATACTCCTGATAATATCAACGGTATTACATACTTGCAAGTAGACTAATGCCAATTAAACAGCCGTAAAGGTAACTCGTATTCTAAATGATTGCACATATTTTGATAATGTTCGAAATGCTTTTATTATGGATTTTCTCAGCTCTAGTAGGAATCAGAATTGCTCTTTTGGTTTATCTTTTTTGAAAGGCTTTGTAGAAGGCGAAGCCATAAGCACTAATATGAAATTAAAATTTATTTTGTTTTGTAAGAATATGTTTATAAGTTACTATTCTTACATTAACAATTTCATATCGGTTCATCAAACTTTCTCCGAGAACCAAAGCTTAATGGGTATGGTGGCTCATTTCTATAGCTGGGGTAGGGTGTTTTTTTAGCTAATGGCACTGCCTGTAAACAACAAGCGCCTCCCCTTCAATCGTTTAAGTTAAATTTATAATTTTTATTATTTGTAAAAATGAAAACAAAAAAATAAGGTGGCTGGCAAGCCCTAATATATTTCTTTCTAATGGGTTACCTCCCATTTCTACTGGCAGAGTTTGAATCTGCATACGAAATTATGTAGGGGTCTTTTTACTTTATCAATATTATTTGCTCTACACATATAGATATCAGGTAACCGGGTTTTACACCCTACTAAAAAAATAAAATGCAGGCGAAAAGGTCCCCTAGAGATAGACCAGTAAGAGTTTGTTCATTTCCTAAATAAACACTTTTCTTAAACACATTTTAATTAGATACTCCAGTTCTCTTTAGCTTAATCTTGGCTGAAGCAAGCTATAATAAAAATATTCTATCTTCTCCGCCGATATGAGAATTCTAACATATCTCTCGTTCATAAGTTATTTGCGCTCAGAAAGTTAGTGAGTAATAGAGTTTGAATCAATTTACATTAATGATTTATTTCTCTCTTGGGTAAGATATTTGATTCAATTTTTTTTATTTTACTGCTTTACATAATATATAATTATAACCGTTTATAAGTTCAGTGAATATTGTAATGGTAATAAAATAATTGCGTCAGTTACACTTAATTTGACAATAAATTCATTTTGCAGCATGCATGTACATTCAGGGTTTATTCGAGAAAAGGGGAGACATGAACAGAAAATATTTGTTTTCTCCCAATAAAAAAACAACAGGAATATAACAATATGTGTTAAGTAGTACAATAATGATGATACGATTTTTTTATTTCTTTTATGTTATTAAAATATTTTTTTTACTGCTTTTTCTAAAAGATCGAGTGGAAAAATTAGGAACCTTGCACCATGATGATGGGTACAGCTGCCATTTGGTCTCTTCTACTCCTGTGATAGGCGCTGTGCACGACTTTCTACTTCAGCGCCCGATCTGTATATTTATGCTAGATTTAAACAAAATATTTATTTGAACGTAATTATGTTGTTAAATTTACGCTATAGTTTATTATATTTAAATTAACACTGTAGTTTATTCGAGGCATTTAGGAATTTTGATTAATTTTAATGATTATTTTTAGTGAAAAAGATAAATATGTTTAATCCCTCTAAACGTTTGTTTATTTTTGTTGTCTAAAGACAGGCAAACTTTTGGATGGGGAAAATATACGGAACTGGAATTCCAATTATTGGTCCATTAGAAATTATCAGATCCTTAAAATTATTTTGAAGGCACATATATGCTTTCTGATAATTACTATTGACGCTCGCATGTGCATCATGATTTTAATTAAATCTATTATCCTTAAAACGTTTAAAAATTTTACAACAATCCTAAGATTAGAATTTGTCCTTTCCACTTTATTATTTAAGTTTATTTTTTTCACCCAATCGTGCGTATGATAGTATAAAGTGAGGATTTTGTTTCGAGAACTATACTGGCCTAAGAGTATTATTGAAATTTTTTTAGATTTTTTACTGAAATACGAAGGATAATCGACTATATATTTACAAGATCGTAACTCCAGTGTCTAATCTGGTTGTAACTGTTGTTATATTATATAAATGAGCTAGCAACATAAAATTTTATCACATAGATCAGGCGAGAGGAAAACATATATCCCTCGTAGGCTATATTTATCAGAGTTAAAAGCAGAGGGACAAAAAAATACTGAAGAAAAATTAAAAATATTTTAATTTATGCTAATGTCAGATGTTTGCAGGAACCAGTTGGCTCCAAGTAATACCTTAGGCAAATAGATTTAGTCATGCACTCTAGTTTTGGAACTCTGATTAAGATTATAAATACAAAAATATTGTAATGATAGATTCTAACATTAGCAGACGAATATTCTACCAACTATGCAAATCGATATAATGACCCTTGGGAGATTCAAATAATAACATACCCTAAATAATATATTTTAAGATGGATAAATTAAATTACCTTAAAGACCCATTAAATCCCTTGCATAGACTTTAAAAAATAAATATAATCAGTTTATTGTGTTAGCAATAAAAGAACTGTACATATAAAACTAAAAACGTTACATAAAATTGTTTTATATCGTAACAATATAACGTTTAATTATATTAAGGTGTCATAAATAAAACTAATTTTGTATGGTTTAAAATTAATTATCGATTTGTAAAAAGTTTTTAATATTTCAATCCTCGATAAATTTTCGAATAATTTTAAAATTTAACAATTTTTTCTGAAATTTCGATAACCCATTAAATAATAGGCTGAATATCTAAACTTTAAAAGAATTTTTTATTTTTAGCAGAAAGAAAAATAATTTAATTGCAAAATAGGTTGATGGCAAAAACAACAATATAAATACGAAGCAAGTGTATGTGTTTCAATTACGGATACAAGATTTCTAACAATTTATATTATTGACGAATCATAAATATGAAATCCTAATGGAGTAACAAAGTAAAACAATGATGCCAAAAAATAAATCATATCGTATGCCGAAAGTGCTATAATTAACATAAAGCTCTTAAACATTTTTTTCATGTTATTTTTAGTTATAATTATTTGTTTCACGTTTTCGGCAGATTTTTTTTATTTATATTTGTCGATAATTTTGTATATTTATCTAATATTATTAAATTATGAGCAGGGAAGGTTAGTGCGTTCTTCTAATTTCACATTTTGAAATGATTATTTTATTTTATTTGTCTTTTGTCGTTTTAATTTTAAGAAAATTCAACTCATTGGGAAGAAGAAAATTTAAATGAATATGATGGCGATTCAACTGAGAATATAGATGAGCAAGAAGTTATAGGAGATAGACCGAGTCGTGAGACATGGGAAATCTCTGAGGAGGAAAGGAATCATAATAACTTGGGTAAATTTAATTATTTAGTTTGATTAAAGATTTCGCTAGTAATGAGGATTTAGTGAATGACTGGGATAGCGGTAAGTTTGAATTTATAATTGTAGCTGATTATAATGCAGATCGTTATACTTCTGATGAGGAAAATGGTGATAATTGGTATAATTTTGAATCTGATAATGATTACTTTTATTTTGAATTGGATTGTAATAATATCTCTAATTTCGAAGATAACTTCATAATACCCCAAATATCTAATTTGAATATTAAAAAAGAAGAACCAGAAGGTTTCTTTATTTGTATAAACAAATTTAGATTGGGACAAAGAAATAGCCGAAGCAGAATTGGCAAGGAATAATAAATTTTGAATTCAACAACAAAAGACAGAATAATTGTTTAATAAAATAATATTGTCTTATCTTTTTTTATTTAAAAAAAAGAGTATGATTTTTAATGAATTTTTATCTAATTTTATATATCAATCCTATTTTATAATCCCTTTTGTATGCAGATGTGTCTTTTTTCAATAATATATTGCACCGGTATATTAATTATTATTGAACAGATTGATAATTTTTAAACAATTGAAAAAACAATAGATTTTAATGGAAACCTGTAAAATAACAATTTAGAATTAAAAAAAACGGCTGGTAACCGTTTACAATCAAGAGTTTATTGATTTATATTTCAATTGAGCATGACCATAACGCTATGGGTTTAAATAAAAAAAAGAACATTTGATATCGTTAATTTGTGGTAAGTAAACATATTTGAATTATACCTTGAACTTAAACGTTTTAAACATAATATATGACTATAATAATAAGTTGATGTCGTTTGTTTACATTCTTCGAGAAATGCGTAGATTTTTGTCTGTTTGTTTGATTACTTGTATTAATAGTATCACATCTAATTATTTACAAATAAGCTTGTCGGCATATAGAAAGGAAGTTTTGCTTGTATTAATGAAACAGAAATATCGATATTTTTCTTTCACAAAATATAATTTGAAAATCTTTAAAAGAAAAGTAGTTAACTTTTGGTTTAACAAATTAAATTTTGATAAAGCTCAATAAGTTGCATCTCAATGCGTTGCAACTAATCGGCATTAGCTTTATTGGAAAAAGCAAAAAAATATACATTCTGAATATTTATTTTTAAAGAAAACTGAAATTTATATGCAAATCTTCATTTTGAAATTTAGATCAATTCCATAAGATTTGTGTGTCTTAATTATATTATTTACTTGAGTAGAATTTTGTTAATATTCTTTGATCTTATTAAGCTCTTCTCCATCTCTTAGTTTATTTCAAAAATATTTTGTAAATCCATTTAATGCATCTCATACTCAAACTATCCTTTTTAATATGCAATTTAAGATACAGTTCTTTGTAAAGTGTAGAGAAATCTATCAGAGGGGTCTAGCCCATCTCTACCAATCGTCTTTTTCACTTATTTATTTAATTTCTTTTTTCAATACTAACATCTACAATATTTTGTCTTAAATCATTGGGCTGTTTCTCGAGAGTTTTCCAAGCACGGTAATACATACCGCTGCCTCTCCTCGTGCGTAAAAATGAAGAAAGTGGATCTATATGTGTTTGATTTTCATTGAAAAATTGAATCACATAATTTTAATCTTTTTGTACAAAATGCCTAATTCTACCCAATTTATTCATCAATTTTTGAAACAACGCTGGGTTAATCGGGAGGCCCCTAAATGTATTCTTTTAATTATAATAATAAAATGGTTTTCGTGGACATAGTGTTATCTTGTAAAGGCCACAAATTTGTATGCTGAAGTACTCATAACTAGAAAAGAAATAGAATTATGAAAATTCTTTTACTTACATCAATTTTTATTTTACGTTTGATTTAGAAGCGAACTTAATGCGGCTCGACCATTTTTTATTGTTTGGATGAATCTCTCTGTCTATAAATTTGTAGGGATGGGGTTTTAAGGTATATGATGAGTACTTTCATAAGATTTGCACACATTTGGGAAGTTCTATGAAGTAAACGAACTAACAATATCATATATTAATGTTTCCGTAACCTAAATAATGGGAATGAGACTTGTATTATATTAATAGTTTTATTGAAATATTAAAATTCTCACGCATGTGGACCAATGAATATTTTGAATGTTCCTTTATTGTCCCAAAACAATTTATTTTATAAAAACCTTAGCCTTATCATAATAATTACCAGCTAAAAATGAAAAAGTCGTAACAATGGTAGATTTTTGTTTTTGGAAATTTATTTTGAAATTTTAGATATTCTAACCAGTTTATTAACGCATCTCTTAATTTTCATATAAAATATAATTCTTTCGTCGATATTTTTATGCCTTCCGTGCTAAAATAACCGTTGAGCAAGGCTAGGATTGCTCAATCATTGTAAAACATACAACCATGTTAAACTGAAATATTATTTGAGAGTACATAGTATAGCTTAATGTCTGACCCTACCATTTTTTGTCTTTGATCGTTAATTAATTCAAAAAAAAGGACTCAAAATTGGCGAAAAAATTTTGTATCTGCCAAAAAACTTTTTGAGGTTTTGAATAAGAATCGAATTGAGGTGAATATTGTAAATTAGGTTTATGTTCTTCTCATCTTCAAACTTATAAAAATTTTCCTCGTCACAATAAAAATTTTCCTTAATACATCCGTATTGCTGGGCTTTCTTATTGATAAAATCTTTAAGATGCAATATTATCGACAATGTATATGAGTTTAAGGAGGAATTTTGTGAGCCGCCATAATCTTTATTTTCTTATTTTTTATAAATAAGGTAAAACGAACTTTCGACTTTTTAACAAGCTAAAATTTATGTCCTGCTAGTAGATGTAAATTTTTTTTGATCCACATATTATCAAAGAGGTCTTTATTTGTTTTTAGTAGCAATCCGCTTTGTTAGAATTTAACTTTTTTAAATAATATTCCATAAGATGCTTCCTGCCATCTTTTACTGAGTTAAATGGAAAACACTCCCACTTAAACTCAAGACGTTATATTGAATTTCTAATTGAGTTGATGGGTTGAAGTGTGTACGAAGATAATCTCTGTTAAAGGCCAACAGAACCTTTTTTTTATAAATCTAATCTTTTTTATTACACACTCTTTTGTGCGTGCGTGTACAATTTATTTTCTGTTGTTAGTAAGTTCTTGCTATACTTAATATATAGCCTGATCTCTTCAGGAATTTTTTAAAGTAAGGACGGTTCTTTGGATGGGGAGATTTTTTGATTGAGAAAGATTAAGAGCGAATGATAATCTTACAAAAGAAGCAATATGTTCTAAATAAAGGACAGAATATTTCTAAACCCGCCTTTTACAGGGTTAGGTCACCCCAAAAAATTAGAAAAAGCATTATAGGAAAGTCTTGAGGTTAAATAAGACTCTTTCTTTATTTTCTCCTTACCAGTGGTATGCGGTTAAGGTACAGCGCTGGTCCTGCAATATTCCATAGCAGCTTCACCCCTATCCGATGAATATAACCTGGTACATTTTTGATGCAAAAATAAAATCTCTTATGTATGAAAACCCGAGGTTGGGCTTATTATCAGTTTATAGCTCGTAGAAGAAAAATGGATTTGATTCTATATCTCTTGTTCTATCTTTGTGAAAAAATATCTTTCCTTTAGTTTTTTCAATAATTAATCTTAAATAGGGGTTTTAAATTAGTGTGATTCTAGTTGATATACACTCTTTGTCTTTTAACACAGTATATCCATCTTTTATTTTTCTTATTCACTAACACAACATGGGTCCCACCGTAATCGCGAAGATTTATTTTGAGAGTAAACTTCACTTTTAATCAATGTCATTCCAGCAGCTATCCACTTCAATCTGTATCGCAAATTGCAATATTCTAACCGTACAGAATTTAAGGATAGAGTTTTTCATAAATTTTATGTTCAACTATACTCCTATAATGCATTCTAATTCTTCTCTACGTCGGTCAGGAAAATTTCACCCACCCATATCTTCTCTCAAGGTTTTACGTGCTGCTATTACTGGTTGTAATGGTATCACAATGCCAGCTAAATTTTGTTGTTTTTTTTTGGAAATAGAACTTTAAAGTTCTTTAATTTTGCCAGGTGTGATAATGTTAAGATGATAAATTCTCAGCATAATAATTCATTGAGGGTTCTCACATAAAATTTGAAACTTTTATTAATTTAACCGAAATATTACATGTTACCGGAGCAAGAAGCTGCCCACCTTACGCAGAGACCATTTTATATTTTTGGGCATTTTAAAGTTGGCTTCTTTTAGCCGTCCATATATAAAAAAATAAAATATTACTGGCATCCTGGGCTCATTTCGAATCGAATATTAATATTATTTATGGTGTACTCAATTGTTCTTTTATTTTCTTCAGCTCGATTACTTTTAATCATTTATTTTAATTTACCTTAACTAGCTCACCCTCTAATAATGCTCTTTTGTAAAATAAAAAAAATTAATAAGACATTTTCTTTAAAAGTAGGAGCATATAAGGTTTTAAAATTTTAAATGATCGCTCCACGCCTATTTTTCCCCCAGCTTAAAAATTTTTATTTATATTCAAGCCTTTTACTTCCCAGTTGACATTTAATACGATTGGGCTTAACTTAAGCCTTTACAGTTAAGGCCGCTTCTTCGATTTTATCAAGGTCTAAAAATGAAAATTTTTCATTCTCTTCGTTGAATAATGTTTATAACATGTCGTCATGGGAGGGAAGGTGGGCCAGAAATTAAATGAATCTTGCAACGAGATACTTTTTCGAAAATTTGTCCAACTAATTTTGTGGATTTTCTGTGTTTTTTTCAAATTAGTATAAACTTTGTATAAATTATAAATTACTAACATGAGGTTAGGAATTTTTCTACTTTAAAGCAACAATATTCTTAGACTTTAGATTTTTAGCAATCTTTTGTCAAATAATTTCTAATGCTATTATTGTTGGTAATCTGAATATTTATTTTTCCTGTCATGTAGTAAATATTCGTATAACTCTTACCTTAAAATCATATTGACCTTTACGAATGTATTAAAGCGAGGTTTATACTCTTTTCAGTCTTCGATAGAAGATGAGAAATTTATAAATTGAAGGATATGATGTCAGTTCTTATTTATAGTTATCCACAAGATTCCCTGGAATTTGTTTAAGGAGGGTGTTCTTCAACCGCTGAAAATCGAAAAATTTCGCTTAAATCAGACAGTACATGATTTATGAGCAGCAGCAATGCGGGCTAGACGTTTTATTTCTGCCCTAACCATAAGCTTACCTTAAAATACGTCTCTCATTTTCACTTGCCCATATTTGTAAAAAACGTTGAAGAAACCTGGTTTAAGGTCAACATAAAACTGAGGCCTGTTCCGGCAATAGTTTTTTTGTTCGTTCTTGGACTGGATCTGTAAAACCCTACTGGTCTCTTTCAAACGAGAATTCACGGACCCCGATGCTGATGCCAGGTAGGTATTACTTCCAAGATTAGCGGTAGCGCAGGACTATTTCCCACCAAACGTCCTAATTAGCTTCTTCCATCCAGGGACGCGGTATCATAAGGGGATTTCCTCGCTGTCCGTTTTCGGGGATAGTCCAGTTCTATTTGATTTTACATAAGAGAAATTAGTATTGAAATACCTATTTGTATTCTTTGCCCCAACCAAAGTTTTGATATATATAAATGAAATGAAACAAATTAAAAAAAATTTTCAAGGTAATACTTCAATTAAATGTGTGAAAGTTGCAGTGATAGTCTGAAGAGAAACTACAAATGTTGTGATCGTAAATTTTTGAAATATTAAATTATAGTTAAGAAAAATAAAAAATTCAAATAAAAATAATTTAATCTATGAAGTTTCTGGAATCATTTTTATAGATACTATATATTCATATTTAATATAAACCAACTTTAAAAATCTTGGTAATTGAGTGCCATTTGGTTCTAATAATTATTAAAAATTTATAAAAAACAAAATATTATTATAAATAAATGTTATAGGCTACCATTTGGATTCGTATATTCGAAACAATCGGACATCAACATATCTCCACCTCTATCCATTCCAGCAAGTATGCCTTTAATTATTCTTCCATCGTTTATTGTAATAAAAAAGTTTTTATTCATATAATTTTGATTTATGTTATCAACATTCATATTTATATCACAACAACTGTTCTTTTAAACAAAATAAATTTCTTTGTTCTTAAATTGATTTGAAGCACGTTGAAAAGAATTTAAGCATAATAGAAATTTTTTAACAAAATAATTTGAAAAAATAAAATAAAACATAAGATCAAGATTTGTAATATCGAAATCTCATTTAATTTTTTAACGTAATAATGCTTGAAAGATTTTTGCATGAAATTAATTATTTTCTTCTAAATGGTTGAGAATATTTAAAAAAATAAAGAACTATCCACTTAATCAAAGGAATAAACCGAATTACACTGTAGATAGTGCGCGCATGCGCTTGTGGTTGTTAAATGTATCACCTTTCGAAGGGAAGTTAATTACGTTTAGATTTGTGCTGTGTTCAAAGATTTAGATTTTGGAAAAAAAAATCTATTCTATGCCTGAAGTGGAATTTTGGTGTTAGCTTTTCCTACTGAACGATGAGGGAATGGGTGGCCACATACATGCTCCACTTTTTTTTATCATGATTCTAAATTTGAGTTTTGTTATGATCTCCGTTGATAGATAAACATTCAAAGAGTTCCAAAGGGCCTTAGAGACTGGGGTGCGACATTAATGACAAGAGAGGGATAAAAAAATATTTATTTAAATTCATTAAAAAAATTCTCATGCGATTAAATTCAAAGATTCTTATTGTCATTCTTGCCATAAGCACTCTAGTATATTTCCTCTAAAAACCACTTCAACTTACCAACAGCTAAAATAGAGAAAACAAAATTGGCGAAACTTTTAGAATGCATTAAACTGTTGAACAGTTATTTCTCTCTTTGAAAACAGAGCCAATTTTATTTTCTTTAAACCAAAAAGTTAATTTGACTCCTAGATTCTTTCCTTTAATCAAATTTTCACAGTTTTATTCTTAAACCAAGTATTTCCTGTATTTTTATGCATGCATAACAGGTTCAAAGTCGTCAAATAGTTATTATAAATTTAAATCCTTATTAGTAACCTGTCGGAGACAAAGAGTCACGCTGACATAGGAGGAAAAAAATTGAGAAACACTTCTGTGATTTTAGTAATTTCCAAATATCAATAATTATCAATAAGGGGAGGGGCTCGCCCCTTTATCATACGTTTGAGATATCTTGAAGTTATATTTTAACAATGCGCTCTTCAATAAATATTTTCAATTTCTTTTTGATTGTATAAAAAATCAAAGGTAATAGAAGATATTTAATAAATGTCTGGACGATTATTTAGTTTAAAGATTTTAAATAACATGTAAAAAATCAACATAGGAACGTTATCAAGGAAATGGGTTTTTAATATTTAAATTAAAAAATAAATTACGTATTCATAATGTATATTTCAATAATGTTTTATCTTCGATTAAAAATATGCCTCCATAGAAATAATAATAAAGCCCAATAAATTTTGACTGTTATTTAATTGCAAAAATCAAATATTTGTTAATTTTTACTTTTTTGATCAAATATAATGAATATCCATATATATTCCTATTTTAATAAACCTTTTCAAATATGTTTAATTAAAGAGTTGTTTCTAATTATATAATGAAGCAGAGAAATTTTAAATTTGGGGGAACTTGAAGATTGGCATTTAAACGAGTCGTTGGAATAAAAGTTAAACTTTTCATTGCATATTTATGATGTTTATTCAATGTAATTTGTTAGTTTTTTTATATTTATTTCAAGCAAGTATTTTAATTCTAATTTTCTTCAGTTTTCATTTGAAGTTGAATTATGTATCATATTACAAACTTTTATATTTATTAATTTCAAATAACAATGTAGTCAATATAAAATAAAATAAAAATTTTTTATTGTTATTTAAAATCCTGAAATCTTGTAAAAAAATCAGTCTAAACTAATTTTTATCATATGGGCAATTTTTTAAACCTGTATTTTTTTCATTTATTAATTTACAAATTCAAATGGTGTATTATTATTTCAAAACTTACAAAACTAATACATAAAAGTAAGAATTTTTTAATAATTCTATACCTTTTTCTTTTTTTATTGCTATTTCGGATAAATCGGACTGATTTTAACGCTTTTTGCAGCCATTAAAAAGCGTAAATTTGAATCCTTATTATAATTAAGGAGAAATTCAAAATTATTTCGTGTTTTAAGTTTCGAAGAATCGCTTTATCATTTACTCCTTTTAAAGTTAATTTACAAATCCAACGAAAACAAAATCGATATATTCATCAAATATTTATTTTAAAAGTGATAAATAAAGTTCATTTTTCAAAGCATGAAATAATATAAAAAAATATTAAAAAAACAAGTTGCTAGCAAACTCAGTTGGATGCGTTTTCTGGAATAATACAAAATAAAGCAAATATTTTTATTCCTTAAGATTATAATTGATTTTTTTTAACATTAGCACCGTATGTATTTCTTTAAGTGTTAATAAATGAATAAATTTATTTTTGATATGTTTATTATACACCCATTTAAATTTGTCTTCCTCATTAACATCAGTTGATTCTATAACAATAAAATATAAAACTAGCTAAATTTTTATTTGCAAAGTTTCAAAATTTACCGGGTTTTAAGGGTTTCAAGCTTTTTCGAATCAAAATTATATCTTAATGTGGTCTAAAGTTATATTTCATAAAGTTTTACCTTATTTTGAAATACGTCCACAGCTTTTTTATATCATTGACAGAATACTTTTCATCTAAAAAAACAATTTTGGTTAAAAAATGAATTTCGATAATATTTGATTTATAATTAAAACTGTGGATGTATTTTTTCAAATGGAAATTTCTTTACACACTCTGTATTTAAGTGAAGACTGTTATTTCTGATACTTTATGTTCTTATTATTTATCGGAATTAGCACACATTTAAAATAATTGGATTCAATTGTGTAAGTGGTAAAATTAAATTACTTATTAAACGTTGTAATATGACACATTGGGATTGAAAAATGATTTCTTAATCCGCAATACATTGGGTTGTATCCGCCCAAACTCACGAAAATTAAACGAGATAATAATTAAATCTCATAAGTATAATCTTCCTTAAACACGTTTTGAATTTAATTTTTATGGATATAATGTATATAAAAAAAACATTATTTCTTTTTACGTTCAAATGTTTAATAAAGTACAAAAAATGGCTTATTTACAAGAATATTTTTATTATAGTCCCACGTTTCAATCCATCCTAATCCCACAAAAAGGTACCATTAGTGGTATCGCTATTTTTGGTTCGGCTCTCATTTAACAGTAAACGTATACCCGTTTGAAAGATATAGAAATAATTTTAATAATTTTTTTATTCCTTGCTGGCTATTTTCATAATATTATAATTGATATAAGAATATAAAAAAACAATAAATTTTATTATTTCCCATTCATATACCGGCTTTTGAAAAAGAAGGTGGATCATGGTAAAACTGCGAAAATATTATATATTTTTGTTTGTGCAATCTTCAAAAATATTTATTTAAAGATAAATATTTTTTATTTTAATTTTTAAAGAAACATGAAAAAAACATTCAATTTAAATTAGGTTTAAGTATTTCTTTCAACACACGGGTATTCTTGATTTAGAAACTTTAAGAAAAATAAGTTTCACCTATTAGATAGTTTGGCAGTTAGTTTTCAGAAACTAAGATGCAATTATCAGTTATTTTTGTAAGAGGATTATCTGTTAATTGAATTACTTTTTTGCCTTTCAACTATATTTTTTATCTGAGAAAACGCCTCTTCCAGAGGATATAAAAAAGGTTATATTAGGATAGAAATCAAATAAAATACTGAAAATTATCGAAAAAGATAATTTGAACTAATATATGGGTACTAGCATAGGTCATAAATCACCTAAATTTCGTTTTAATCTCAAAATATTTGTATTAGATTTTGCAAAAAGAATCCAAATTTTTCTGAAAATACACATTTTTTATAATATTACTTAAGTTGTTAATGCCATTAAGACTTTTAATTCATAAAATCGTAGAAAATTTAGGACATTAGCATTAAAGTATTACATGATTTGGTGTGATATATTTTTTCAACGTCCATGAGAGGGAAGAATATTTAAGATGAATGAACTTTTGTCGCTGTTAAATAAATTTTCGTAGCGTCTATCGGTTGCTTTAGTCTGGTAAAAATGAATAAAACCAACTCGTTTGTTTATGGCAGCAGAATCCTTTCTTATAACGCTAATAGATCATATTATCTTGTAGGTGTAGTTCAATTTTGCAACGATCTCCTATCACTCAGTAGTTGAACACTATTGATTTTTTTTAATTAAATCATGGCCAGAAACTAATTATTAGCTAAACTAAACTATTTTTAACTGAATGTTTTTTTCAGATTTTTAATGTAAAAATTAATAAATTATATAATAAAAAAAATGAAAAATATTATCACTACAAAATAAATCGCAATTTACTTTGCAACCATTCGTTTTTTATTTAACATAGTACGAAGAGAGACGAATAATTTCATACCCGGAGCCGCCGGTTCCCATCCACTGATCTAAATAATCACCAACGATGGAATGCTCAATATTTAAAAGAACAGAGATATTTTTAATACAAATGAAGTAATTTAAAATAATCTACATAGAATTATAAAATAAATAACCGAGCTTCAAATTCTTTAAGGAAAATTAACATATCAAGGTTTTCATTCAATTGTAAATGTTCTTGCAATTATATAAGGCTTCTTGTGTTGAAAATATGAACCAGATTAATATATCTGTGCATAATATTTAGAGATAATAAATAACTGACGATATAATTATTGTGAAATAACAAATGATTGATCATTATCAAATGAGGATTCGCAAATTCAGCTTTTAGCAGTGTTTTTACGTTAATGATCCATTCGTTGTATTTATCCTTTTTTTTATCTCTTAACTTAACAATGAATCAACAAGAAGGTGGCATCAGACTACTCAGCTAAAGATTAAAGTAGAATTTTTAAATATTTACCCTCAGATTCATCGTTTAATTAAGGTTTACCAAAAATACACCCTTGATAACATTAATTTAAATCTATGTTCAGAAATACTAAACCAATTTTAATTACTGTAACTCAATTGTGGGCAAAACTATATTCTAAAGCTATCTCGATTTCCTGTTTAGTTTTTCTTTTAAAGAAATAACGAATATTTTCTAAAAAACATAACAAAAAGTTTAAATAAAAGTACTAACTTCTATAAATTGTACTTAAATAATAGGAGGGTTTTATTTGATGTTACCTTCCCTATTGTGATGAGAATTTTAAATAATTCTCTTCAGTTATTTAATTTCCGCCTTTTTTTGAGGACAAATGAGTTCTATTAGGCGAAATTCTTCTATTACGAAATTTGATAGGCCTAATGTCTTTTTATTCTTTAAATGGGTTTATGGAAAATTGATTTGTTAGCCTGATTAAGAATACTACTTTTGTTATTTTTAAAAAGAATCACTTTTTATTTATGATTTCATTAAAAATGAATCAGGGAGGCTTAAAATATTTTTCTTGAACAGAAACCCAAAGAGTGGAGTAATTCTGATCAGGATCTGTTATAAGAAGATTTTGTAATCAATATGACACTGCCTTTTACTAATACGTCTCTTTATAATTTCTTTTGAGATTTATTGCTTTTAATTTAATTTTATTAATTAACGAAGAATAATAAAATAGCAATAGTTCGCGAGCAGGCTCCTTTCTATTATTTTAATTATTTTTACTCAATAGTTTTACACCACAACAACTGGCATAGCTTAAAGCTGCATGCAAAAGTGTCAAGAGACATTTTTTAACGCATTTGAGTAATTTACGAGCAGTTTTGTCGTCCCTGTATTAAAATCTCTCTATCATTTTGTACATATCGATGAAATGTTAAATATCTCTCTCATCCTCGTTAATCTATTTTAGATTTTAAAAGAAATATCGAGCACGTGCATATTACATCAGATTCTATGTAAATGAACAAATATCCACAATTTTTATAATGTTCAAATGAAATAAAAAAATTTTTCTTCCTTTTGAATAACGTTTTCCTGACTAAAGATTGCAGCAATATTCAATGCGTATATGGGATAGTTTGGTGCTAGCAGATTTATAAATATTTATCAATTTATTACGTTATAATTTTTTATACAACCCTTTCATAGAAGATTTCAAACTCCTTCTAACTACTTTTGGATTTATTTTTGAAGCAATGCCTAAATTGGATTGAATAATTTTTAGACAGATATTAATCAAAAGCTAGAATATAAATGACACACAAAAATCGCGCAAACCAGATAAAAATTTTATTTTAGGTCAAAATAATTATTAAATATGAAACTGATTCTGAATAAAGACTAAGGGAATAAGAGAGAGAGAGGAGGGGGACAGATTCGAGCTCAAAAACAAAATTCACGGCAGAACATTTTTTGTCTCGGACTGGATGTGTAAAACCATATTTATCCATTTTAAGGGAAGCTTTACTACTCTAGTCCGGGGGTTTCTAAATTTCAGGTTAATAGCTCTGCCGGGATCAGAGTTATTTGAAGACATTCCCAAAGTGAGCCCTTCCTTCAACCTTCTTTCTGTAGAAACGCCATTCCCCAAGACCAATGTTCCTCGATTTCCCAAATTGATATTTTTCTTTGAAAAATCATAAAAATAAAAGCATTTTGTGTCTGGCAATTTCCAATTTAATTGTCGTAAAAGATCAACACCCCATGACTTCCTCTGAAAATCAAAATAAGGAGCATCAAAAAAATAAGTTAAATTATTTCATAACAATCCTTAAAGAAGGCAAGCGGCCCGTGACAGCACTACTGTAATATAATAATGATACTACAATTACATAATATTGATAGGTAAAAATATCAGAAAAACTACATAACATTAAAACTAGACTACAGAAAATAGGAATGAACTAATTGGTCATCAAAATTTTCAGGTTGGCTAACTGCTTCAAAAACTTTTGTGGTATAATTTGTGGCTGAATCAAAAGCAAGGACAGCAGCCACATTTCCACAGCGATAGCAATAGTTTGGTGCAGACCATATGGTAACGATAAGATTGTTAAACATAAATTTAAAGCCTTCATTAGCCAACTGATGAGCTCTGCATATTAATGATAAATTATTGGTGTGACAAAACTACTATAAAAAATTTTTAATTAATACTCCTCTAGTAATGCTCTCACCAAATAACCAACCAGCTCCTCGTGGACTTAATTCCCAACCATCAACTTCCTCCGGATCAGACCATAAAAGATCTATATTTTTTAATGTCACAGTACCACAAAATCCGCCACGATTCGGTATTTCTTTATTACGTCTAATTTCTCTAATTTTATCAAGTGTTTTAATGTATGGAGATAAGCCACCATGAATACATAGAACATTATCGTCAATAAGCTATAAAAATAAAAAAAAAACAAAACGGCAGCAATTGCCAAAAGATCGAAAACTTGACAACACATTTTCCAAGAATTGGCACTTCCATATTTTGTCAAGCATTCATCTTAAAGGGAAAAAATGCGCCAAAATACCATAAAATCCATAATTCTGTGTTATTTGTCTACTTTCATGATTTCCTCTTAGAAGATATATTCTATCCGGCCATCTAGATTGCTAAATAAAAACATACTTTGCTTTGAGCACTAATAATCTGGTCCATGTTTCTATGCTATAAGAACCACGATCAACAAAATCGCCCTAAAATTAGATTATGAAAAAACCATAAAGATATATTTTGTGTCTGGAACTTGTCCTCCAGTCCGAAATAGTTCTTCTACATCATGATACTATCATAGAATTAGAATTTAATTACTTGCCCGTGAACATCGCCACATACTGTGACGGGTGTTGTGATGTTAACAATATTTGGTTCATCGATCAGAATTTCACTGACATTATCACAGAGTAACTAATTTTATTTAATTCAGGTTACTTTTAATTCTTTTTCGCAAATTATTTTACAATTCTTAGAATCTTCAAGCCATTTATCCAAAAATTCAGTCATTATTTAATATATTAATTGTAAATCGGCTAAATTCTGCGCGCGCATGGCCATTGTTGTAATCATCCGATGTGTAATTCTATCGTTTGATTTAATACCTGAGATAAATTTAGCAATTTTATTTTGGCTCTTATTAACAAATTTTAGATCAAATTAAAATTATATTATAACCATTATTTTATTATACTATTTGAAAAAAATCTGAATTAGAATCTTTAAAACAATTTATAATAGGGTTGAGCATGAAATTTAATCACATTAATTTTAGCCCAATGTATTTAAAAGAGCTTCCAGAGATGTTTTCTTTGAGTAAAATATGTCAATTCTGTGAGTCAAATGTCAAAAGAAAAAGTAGTAACAAAGATAGACAACTCGCTTACGCACGCGCAACACTAATGGAATTCTTTTTACATCCTTTTTTTAACACTATCCTTTCAGACTTTTTATTAAAATTAATTATTTGAATCATTTTAACTAGCAACTGTTAACTAGCCTAATTATAAATAAGGAAAGATAAAATTTCCTTAAAACTTGTTTTTGTTTAAATAAATATCTATTTATTTCATTTTTGCAATAAATTGTATTGATAATTTGATATGTCTTTATTTTCAAATAAAAAAGATGATAAAGCTTAACACATTTGTAGACGATTGAATGTTCAATTAAGCCCCCGTTAAAAAATAAATATATTCAAGGGATAAAAATTACTTTATTTCTTTTTTTTTCGAAAATTTGATAATATACATTAATGTACGGAATAGTCCGAAGTCCGAAATAGTCCAAAAACTCTTAAAACAGGCTCGATTTTGATTCTGAACTCATATATATATATTTTTTTAGATAAACTAAAGATATATTGAACTTAGCCATTGCGAATACTTTGTGTGAGTCTTAAAA
>SGJC01000131.1:0-23385 GCA_009887335.1 Henneguya salminicola | reverse complement strand
AAAAAAAACTGATTAAAAGAACTATAAAGATTAATGTATCATCATCACCTTCTTTTTGTAAATTAAAAACCACTGGTAATTTTTAACCCAAAATTTGACATTTTAAAGTAGATAAAATGAAGCTCCAGAAAAATCTAATAAAAAATAAAAGAAAAATTTAATTAGAAGGCCTTGAAAACAACTGAATCCTTTACTACAACTAGTTTTGAAATAAAAACTGACGATTTCAGAATGATCATATATGCCGCGGTAATGATAATACACATTTGAAATAATTTAGTCATCAATATTATTTTTTTTAATAATTTTTATTTATTTATCTTGGAAGGAGCTGTGAAGAATGGCCGAGACACTAAATTGGGGACCAATAAAAAAATCAAATAGATTTTTATAAAGTTACATGGAACAATAATGTATTGCTCAATTCCCCTTAATATTTACTGATTTTGCAAACACATATTAGGGCTTCATTTCGAACTGTGGTAAACCGGCAAGCGAGATAAAAACTGTTAGGGGTTCTTACTAGTATCATAATATTTGGTTATTTTTATATTGAGTTAAAGTCAAAGAAATTGGCCGATTCAAATGATCAGAATGTATTTTATCCATGATGAGATTGCGTTAAAAAAAAGAAAAATATAATAAATCAAATTTTGCTTCATTTAAATTCTATCCAGAATAAAATATTTAAAAAATTAAAATAAATATTATTAAATTAAACATTCACCGTTGAAAGGAAGGCAAAATATTTGTTCAATTTCCCTTTTGCGGAATATTCGGTGCCCGCATATTTTTAATGGATGCCAATTTTTTTATAATCTCCCTTTTGCAATGAATAATAATTTTATTTTCCTGAGATCTAAAATTAACAACTTTTTAAAGTCGTCGTTGTTTTATCACTTCGTAGCGTAGAAAGTAAGTAATGAGTCAAAATATGTTTTATCTAGTTATGACCACATATTCTTATTTATATATTAAGTTTATGAAGCGTTTGAGCTCATTGGCTAAAAAATTTCCTGCAAGAAACAAAGCTCAAAGGGTAAGGAGTAAATCTGATTTTAAGCTAGGGTTGAATAAGATTTTTTTCATGCTGCACTGCCTATCATAATAACAGGTGCCTTCCAATCAGTCATAAATTGTATTTATTCTTTTATTAAAAACGGCCAAATTACACATAAAATTAAAGGGGCGGAAAAGATGAGCCAGCTACTTCGATTTAATTTATAACATATGTTTCTTAACCGAGAAATCTCATACAGCTGTCAGAGTCTAGAATCTGTATGCCAAAATGGAGAGAGTATTATTTGATTAATAATACTTTTTGCACCCATCTAAGTATTTGATTTGAGCTGTTCTTCATCAATCTAAAAAATTTTAGGTGACAAAAAGGAATATTTTTAACCTTATCAAATAACCAATAGGATATATAAAGAAGTAATCTTTTCCTTTCGTACGAGATGAGGCTAAGAAATTAAAAGTAAAATTTTTCCCCATACACGAACTATTTCTACAGATGAATGTTTAAATTTGAGTAACTTTTTCATTAAAGTTCAAAAAATTTATAATTTTTCTGTTGATTGAAAAGATGTAAAATATCGAATTGTAATGGAAGTTGAGACACAGAAGGAACCATTCTTGAATATTTGTGGAACTTGATTTGACGAAATTTCAGTATTCATGTTTCTCGTCAAATACAACTCCTCAAGATTATCAATTTTTTATACCATCCACATAATGATTAAATAAGGAAAGGCACACTGTTATCATACGTGGGCCCTATTTATAAAAATTAAAAGCTAACGGGCCTCAAACTCAAATACCCCCTAACAAATAAAAAAAATTTTATTTTATTGTTAAAGTCAGACGTTCGTAGGAACCAGGGGCACACAAATTAATGATTTGGTGGGTGAGATTTGGCCCACGAGAATAGTTCTGAAAGCCTTGATCTAAATGGAAAAAGATTCCAAATTTATTACAAGGTCCAGCAGTTTCTCGAATAGTTATTTAATTGAAGATCATAAGTATTATATGGATCAATAAATCAACAAAAAAAATAAGACTGATGAAGGATATATTTAAGTATAGTGTGAAGCCTAATAAATTTTTTTACATACATTTAAGTCAAGCTCTTACCGGCTAAAAAGATTCGGTCAAAAACAATGATATTTGAAGAAATAGCAATGGTAAAGTTGGCTTCACTGTGAGATTTTAAGTACGCCAATAAACAAAACAACGAGAGAAAGCGCACTGTCGATGCTTGCTACCGAATCTCCAAAATACAATTCTAGTAGAGTTTAGCACATGTTACCAGTTGAATCAAGCGTTAAAATGCCTCGCACATATTAAAAAAATAAATAGGGAATATGGCAAAAAAATCCATAAACATGCATAAAAAATTTAACAAGTTCCGTAAGGAAACCTCTTGAATATGATGTAATTTATTCATAAAAATTTTATTATAATTAGATAATATACTCATTTAATATCAGAAGATTAAATATAATATTTTGTGGAAATGTTGCCAAAAAGATAATAATTATGGCAGAAATAGATTTTAAGGTGTTTCACCATGGCTAGGAACCATATTTAACTGGATCGATGATAAAGAATACATGAGTCACCCACTTTAATTTCATAGGTTAAAACAAATGAATATGTCATATTAACCCTAGGTGTGAAAATACATTTTTGTTAAATTTTTTATAATTAAAAACATTCTAATCTAATTTAAGATTATAGCTATGGTTCTTGATCGCCAACCCACAAAGAAATTCCATCGGGGCCTGCTGTTAGAAGGCGATTATTTGTGGAACAATAGGATAGAGATACCACTGAGCCATTGTGAGCTGGTGTTTCTTTTATCACTCTAGCAGTAATTAAATCCCAAAAAACTATTTTACCATCCTCACTCCCACTTACAATATATGAATCATTTTTAATAAAAGATGACTCAATTTTATAATCACAATTTTGATGACCTTTGTAACTGAAAGTGATGATTAAAAATTATACGTATTTAATACAGCTCCCGTTTCTTTATCGACTAATCTAATGGAGTTGTCTAGGCAGCTACATAAAATACTTAATTTATCACGTGAGAGTTTTGAGCTACAAATAGGTTTCCCCATAAAATCGACTGTTAGTATACCCATTCGGATATCATACGTTCGAAGATTACAATCAACTGAAGTTGTTATTATTTCGTGATCAGATATGTATATAGACATGATAGTATCCTTGGAATCTTCTAAACTTTGCATTGGTTTGTTAACTCGTGATCTCATGTCCCAAATATGGCATTTACTATCAACAGAACCTGAAACTAATACGGAGCTTTCTTCTGGATTAAAAACAACACAGTTCACAGCCTAAATAATTATTTATAAATTTTAAACTCCATAGTGTTCGCGAAACCGCCTTATAGAATGACCTGTCATCACATCCCAAATCATGACCATGTGATCTTTAGATCCAGATGCAAGTTGACTATTATCATGAGATGATGCAACATCAAGAACTTCTTGGCCATGCCCCATATAGGATTTCAAAAGTAATGCTTTTACAGGATTCCATAATCTGACAACCTTATCACTGCCTCCAGTAACACAATATGTTCCATCAGAATTAAATCGGACAGATCGTATAGCCCCAATATCATTAGACTTACAAGATTTGTAAAAAGTCCAAGGGATATCCAATTCTTGGTCTACACTCATTACGCACGTGCGCCAAATAATGGTTTTTTTTAATTTATTCCAATAGAACACACACTATTTCGTATTCTAAAATTCTTATTTAAATTCATTGTGATATATTGAAATTATAACGAAATAATTTTCATAAAGAATGCCTCTTGTTGACCATTGCAAACGCAGCATATTAAAAGTCAAATTTATGCATGAAAATAGCAAAGAATAAATAAATTTGCCAAAAAAATAGTTAAATTAATATTAATTTTGCATTTAAAAATAATAATAAGCTCAACAATAAATTTATAGTTATTTTCAGTTTTTCCATAAAAATTAGCTTTCACCGACATTATAGTTCGTGTAAACATTAGGTGCAATGAAATTTGTTGGAAATTATAAAAAGAAGAGATTATGAATTATTTCTTATCCCCCTTTTTTAAGAATTTTAGAGTTTGATCAAATTTATGGCAAAATAGTATTTTTAAATTATATTTTTTGTACTGAATTTCATTGCATATATTTATTAAAAATGATTTTGCAACCTCAATGAAGGAAAATAAAGCAATAATATTTTTTAAATTAACAAAAAAGCCCTCCCCGTGTTGTTGACATCTTCTGGGAAAAGTTATTCGAAAATCAATATAAGAATTGGGACAACATCAAAGCATTAAAAATAGCTTTCCCTCTTTATACCTAACACCGCATGCTCAAAAATTACGTATTTTTCTCCTCTTAACAACATTAAGATTCATTGTTTAATACCTAATCAAAGAGCTTTTTATATTGAAAGCTCTCAAAGTAAAATGATGTGGTTTTACGAATTTTACTCATTTTAAAAGAAAGAGCACAAAATGAAAACATATATGGGAAAGTTTTGAATTATAACAAAACACTCTAAAGCGCCTGAATTAGGTCGCAGAAGGATTCGTATATTGTTATCGGATAACTTAATCATTCTTCTGATATAGCTTAAATAGTTGCGCGTGAATGCTGCATTCTATCAAAAACAAAATAAAAACGTCGGAAAGAACTTATTGGCAAATTGTTTATGTATTAGGAGAAATATATGTGATAATTTAATTGCAAACTTATCCCCTCCTCAGAACATATCTAAAATAATAACAAGTTTAAGAAAACCCAAAAATCGAAATATCAGATTCATCGATCATTTGCAAATTTAAACATACCTCAATGGTTTGGCTTAACATTTAATGGCGAAAGCCTTTCAATCTTTTATGATGATTCCCTAAAAGGCCTAATTCTTGTTTTTATTACTCCTTCAAATTTTAACACTCTGTATAGGCGCGTTCGTTGATTTTGGGAGGGAATTTTTAAAACATAACATTATTTTTTTCCCACTTTTATAGAGTACGTGCTATTATTTCGGATAAGATGTTTCTTTATTAACAAATAAGATACAAGTTACGTACCAATCCTTTTTTGTATTGTACTTGACATTTTTGGCTGATTCCTACTCTTCGGGGATAATAATTAATTCTGAGATCGCTTCTTTCTTCACATAAAGGTCACATTTCCCCCAAATTGGAATAAAGGGTTACTATTATCCTTTTTGTCAGAGAATCTGGAACAAATGGCCAAATTGCTGCTTTGAGCAATCTATAAAAAATATGTTTATGTGAAATATATAATTAACAATTTTTGAAGCTTTGAAATCTTTTTTTATGAATCTTTAGAAAATAAATGTTATGGCGGTTATCTAGTCTTTAATAATCTTGTATGAAGCTTGTGGGAACATGAAGTGGGCCTTCGCTGGTATATGGCATAAATTTAATGAAATTTTTAGCCTTCGACAATTTTACATACATAATATATTGTCGGGAAATAAATATAAAAAGGATTTTAGCCCTTACTTTTTTTAACCAAATAATCTTTATATTTGCTTTTTACGAACTGTTTCAATAATTCTTCTTTCTTTAAATCGGATCCAAATTCTGGGACCATTTATTAATTACATTGAGCAGACGCACGCAGGGTCCTTCACTGATGATTATACACACGTTCCGGCCATTTTTCCCTGAAAATTATGGAACAAATATTATTAAGGTGTTTGATAACTTGGAGCAAACAAATTAAGCCGTAGAAGGTTGGCATAAAGCCTTTCGAATATTTATCGGTGTCCATCATTTAACCACATTAAGCATTATTGTCAAGTTGAAAGAACGAGTTAATAAAAAAAAAGTAAAAAGGATTTAAGCTTCAACAATAAACTAAATTCGATTTGAAAAAAATACATTATGATCTTAATCGAGGTATTCATTATATCGTTTTATCCAATAACACAATAAGAAAAATTGAATATTTACAAAGAATAAGCTTAATAATTTCATTTCCTGTTTTATTTTTAATTCTTCAGACAGTACGATTTTATGTAATAGTTCGATTTATTTATGGGGTGCATGCCATTTAATATCTCTAGGTTTTTACGTTAATATTTAGTGCGAGCCTCGTGTTTTATATCAAAACCCCTAAAAAAAAAACTATTTCATTTGTTTTTTAAATATAAATATACATTTTTAATATCTTGGCTTTATTTTTATTAGGATTGATTTCGAAAACCTTTTAATTTTAATATTTTCAACACAGAATGCTACTATATTTTAACCTCATAGATATTTCTTTTACTAACTAACTTTTGCCGAATTATGTGGCTAGGATGCGAGGAGGGATGGGGGGTCATTTCCATGCATTTGTTTGGACAAAATATGAAAACTGTATGGGCCACTTTTAATAAAATATTAGTAAACAAGAAAATTTTTTTTAGACAAAGAGATATCAGTTATTAAACTACGCGGCAATGCTTTTAATTAAATATACAATGAATAAATTCAAACTAATGTCCGAGTACGATTTTTAGTAATATTTGATTAATTCAAGGAATTTAGGAAGGGACATTATTTCTTAGTGTTAATTTCATTTTTTATGTATTTCATAGTCTAGAATAACATATATACCTAGTATCGTTCAATCTAGTTGATATTTGTCCATTTTACAGGGTTGATAAATTAGTAAGGATGAATCATTGTTAAATAATCCAATTCCAATGTATTAATTATTTAAAAAAACGTACATTTTCGTTTGAATTCTCTTAGGGGCAAGAAAGCTACAGTTTTGAAAATTCTGGGATAAGTGACATTTTTTTAAGGGTATAAAATAGGATTCTTTTAAGGATAAATTATTTAAATGGCATCTGTTATATCAAAAATTAATAATTTGCTTCATATATTCTTCCAATATTGTATTTTTGAAAATGACAAAAATTTTCGTCAACTCTCCAAATTAAGTCATTTTGTTATTAATCCAATTAAATTTCTTTATTTTTATTAAGTTATACATTCTCGAATCTTATTACAGATTTTTATTAATTTTGGCCACGATAATGTAATGGATTTATAATATCCGTGATACTTCTACGATGAACGCTTATAAATTTTTTCAAACTTATGTTTAAAACTGATAATAAAAATTTGAACAACATCATCTTTTCTTAACTGAAAAGACATTTTGTGAGTGCAACGTAAGATGTCCCCATGCTTTCAAATCTATTTATCTATGAGACAATCCTTTTTGTTCAATTCATATAGTCCTAACAATTTCATGTTTCGCTCTTTTTAATAATCCCTTGTGATATAAAATATTAAATTATTTGAAAGGGAGGAATATTGAAAAACTTTCTTACCGCACACTAATTTAAACGATAAAAAAAGAATTATAAATGTATTGGAAATAATTGAAAGAACAAAAATAAGTGAAAATTTTTTGAATTATTGTTATAAAATTGTATAATTTTTAGAAAGTAAAAGTAATGATGGTTGTTTTTCTGAAACGTTAAATTTTGGCCGCTGAACGGCATGCCTTCACATCTTCTACCAGTAAGTTTTTCTCATATGGGTTGAGCTCAAATTTATTTAAAAGAGGGTCACTTCATAAATATATATGAGACTTGAAATGCGTTTCATTTTTATTTCTGGACAGACTTTGGAAAAAATAATGTTCCTACAACTAAATCCTCGTCATGTATCGACATTTCTTACGATTAATATTGCACTGCCATAGGTAAGTTTTTTTGATATACCTTATTTTAATCCTAAATATTATTAATTTTTTTATACAACTGAGTTTCTCATTGTCAGAAAAAAAGTTATTTCTTGTTCTCTTTGAAATATTTGTATTCAAGAAGACGGCATATTGAGAAAAATACTATTTAGACACTGCAGAGTTTTATTTTTTTATTTTCCAACTGTTTTATTATAATTTAGGGTTTATTTGTCTCTTCTAAAATTTTAATTTTTAAATTGTTATATTTCAGTGTTACAGAATCGCTCCAATTGTGGAGTTTTGTTATTTTCGGAACATATCAAAAAGTTATTTTCGTTTTGTTAATTTTCTCAATACAAATTAATTTTTAACCAAAATCAAATCAATTTCCAAAACCTCCGAAACCTGGTAAGAGCTGGAGGATAATATTAAAAGCGAGGGAAAGTAGTAAATGGCAACATAAGTGGTGTCAACAAATTGTTGTCTCGAATATAAAAAAAAATTTGATTAATTAGTATAAATTAAAGCAGTTCGGAACGTATATCGCCAATTGTTACGAAACATAATCGAGAAAGATAGATTCCAGCTTACCTGAGCAGTCAAAATTGTAGGGCTTTAATATTTTCATAGAAAATAAAAATAGGTCAATATGTTTACGGGAGGAGAGAACTTTGTACGATCCTTGCCCATTTTGGTAATGGTACGTCATAGGCTCGTAACGTGCTCCGATTATGAGATTTTCAGCTTTTCTTGCAGGATATCAATCAGTAACGTTTTTCTTAACCCGTTAAGGAAAACATAAAAATCGGCGACGCTTTTATATTAAAACCAAAGTATCTACGTTAGTAAATTTACAATACCTCTCTTGCCTTCCTGTATATTTTTGTTACTCTCAACTTTATGTGCATCAAACATTTTTCTATATCTGCATTGTATTAATGTATTGGCTTAAATAAAAAAAAATATCAATATGAGCAGCAAATATACACACATTTATTTGTCAAAATTAAGTTGAACGGAAAAAGTCTCACGCAAACAAATTATATATTTTGAGAAGCGTACTATATCCTTCGAGTAAATTTTTATTTCCGTTTTTGAATAATATCCACAATACTTATCATTAACAAAGGTTCACAAATTTTCGTAAAAATATTCCAAATTTTGAATATAAATTCGACACAAAGTTCTTATTAATTGTTTTTTTTAACTATAAATTCTCCATGAGAAAGATTTAAACATAATCTTTTTCATACAGACCTGATACTCAAATATCTTTTTAAACCATGAAATCTTAAAATTTGTTGAGATCTCGATTCAAGCCTGAAATCCATGAATGAGAAAATGAAATACTCTCATATTTACAGAAATTCAACCACAACTGTAGGTTAAGTTGTCCGCTTTTGTAAAAATGTAAAATCGAGATAATATTGTTTTAGAACAATTATTCCAACTTAAAATTAATTATTTTATCTCTGAAAAAGGTCGAATTGACAAATATTTAGAAAGATAGTCAATGCTAATCATAAAAGTCAACTTTTTCCAAGCGATCTCGAGAATTGTATTGAATATTTGTTTTCATTCCCCATCATCTTCAGAGGGAGGGAAATTTTTGGAATATTATCTAATTTCCGATAAAAAATCTTTAATGTTTTGTCAAAATTTTCCAGTCCCTAAATCAGTAATTTTAAAAATTTTTTTCCATATAAATGGTTTGTTGTTTTAATGGGTTTATTACTTAAACCATTTTAATGAAATCAGGGGCTGTTAAGTACAATTTTACTTGAAAACGGCTCGTCTCTTACAAATCCTTTATCCAAACGCCGGAAAGAATCGTTTAGGCTTATTTTCCCCTCTGATTGTTTAATTGTCACTTGTGGTCGCTAGTCTACTGCAAAAAACAGATTCATCAAACGGTTACACAAATTAAAATTATGTGTAAAATTAAAATTTTTAAATCGAACAGTAAATATTAAGGACTGATATATCTCTGTAAACTACTGGATATCTTTTCATGTTCTGCATCTTCATTATAAATTTGTCAATGATAATGGCTCTCTTCCATTTATCGCATAGAAATAGTTTTTCCCTTCATTGTTCTTTACAGTAAAAACTTAAATAATTTATTATAAATAATTAAAAAATACCAAAATGTAAAATACAAGATATTTGTATTTTTTAGGCTGAATTATAATAAAGATTTTAGGATATTTATTGCAAAAAGAAAGTTGTTGAAAATTTTTATAATATGTCGGGCTGTCCAATTTCTAACATGATACAAATATTCTTTGTTCAGAACTTACCAATAATTTTATAAATAAAGAAATACAGTTTAAAATATTCTGTTGACAACTGAAACGATCAATTTGTTTTTACAAGTAATTCATTTTTTATTAAATTTATTCAAACAAGCTTTTAAATAAATATCCTATATGGACTATTCCAGCCTCAAAAATTTAAAGCAGAAGATTTAAAAAAATGTAGCTTGCTGAGATAATTAAGTATAAATATTTGGATTTACATTAAAAAATTGGAGATGTAATTTCAGATATACTACCACCACCCCCTCCCCTCATTCGTCTGTAGCATAATGAACTGTGCAATAATTGTAAACTCGTTTAAATATGTTAGAATTATTCAAAAAGGATAAGCCTTCTCGATTTTACAATCGCAACCATACCGTAAGAAGATGTCTTTATAGTATGACGTTCTTTGAGGTTGGACGAAGGAAAAATTTAAGCTACTCATGTGTCGTGGAGGTTGGCGAATTCATCCTGAAGACAATATAGATGTTCTTGAAATTTTTCATTGAGGTTTTTACATATCCATTTGATGACCAAAACTCGACGTTGAAGAAGAGTTTAGAGTTAGTTTTTGAAAATGAAACCTAAAAAAATTATATTCTGACGTAAGTATCGGAGAATATAAATAATTCTATAAAATGTATCACATTTTTTTGAAAAAAATGCAAATGCCCACAGAATTTTATTGAAATAAAATATATTCAAGCAAAAAATCAAGAACATATAACTCTGACTCGAATCTGGAAAATCTTTCACAACTCGAAATATTAATTTGAAGCCAGATATGAAAAAAATCGCATCTTAAAACCAATGTGCAGATTACAAAAAATTTTAACTGCAGAATTGTCTTTTATTATAAAGGAACTTACGTGTAAAAAGTATCGACTAAAAAAATGCAATAATTCGAAGTTTGTATTTTTTGAATTATTGTTACTTATATGCATGCTGGGCATTACAGATAATCTTTTGATACTTTTGGCTAATCTACATACAAATACACCAAATTATTTTTTTATGAAGTGGATGCGTCTGTATAAAACTAATTGAACCCATCAATAATTTTTGCATGGGGTCGCATGCAAATTGTTTAAAAATTCCATAAAATTCAATCTTTGTGTGCTGAATTTTCAATATTATGGGTATTACTATGTATAAATAAACAAAAAATAAAAATTACTGAAATAGTTATTCAGTTTTTGTTTTCAAAAATAATCGCAATTTAAACCGCATAAATTCTGAATCGAGTGTATTTGAATATATTGAGTCGTTTGAAAAGTTCTTTAATTTTTTGCCTAAAAATGGACGATCATATTTAATCGGAAAAAATATTTTAAATCAGTTATATTTTTACCATGTTGTTCCTAACTATTTAAAATTTTTAAAAGAATTTCCTGATTCCATTTTAATGGAGGTTCGTATCACCCCCCCCCCTTGACAAAAAACTGAATCAAGTGGGTTTTAGAAGTTTTTATTTTCAAAAAATTTTGCAGAGAGAAAAATAAGGTAATAATCTGAAGGTTCTAATCGTGCAAATGTGATGGATGTTGTAAAAAACTTCATTCAAGTTTTAACAGCTTCTGGCAAGTTACCAAACTTATATGAGATTTAGCATTTCCCTGTTAAAACATAACCCCTGGTTTATTGCTTAAATCTTACATACGCTTGATAAAATCATTCAATATATCTTCTTGGCGACAGTTTACATGTTAAACAATCTTTTTTTACCACCTTAAAATAAAAAAATTCTTTATAATCCTACTAAACAAAGCGAAACCCCTTATTTTGATTTATAACAGCTGTCAATGTACTGTGAGCCAATTTGTTTCTCCTGCTTCAAAAATATTTGCGTGTTGCGCTGTTATTAACCCTACACTTTACCTCACCAGATATGATTCGCACGAGGAATGAATTGTTTTCCCCACATTTACACTGAAAATCGTCGATATTAATGCAATGAATAAAACCTTTTTATCTTGAGAATATGTGGAGCCTAGCTATTGAGCTTTGAAACGAAACCAAGTCGGTTTAAATGTTTATAACTGTTGAATGGTGTTAATTCAAATTCTATTAAATGTCCCGTCTTGTAATAGGCAGATTTTCATCTCCCATTGTCTTTATTATTTCGACATTCGCATTAACTGGCTTTCCAAGAGGTAGCGCATCTTTGAGATCGAAATTATTCAAAAGTATATTCGAAAACGAATTCTGACACTGCTTATACCCTAGCGCATCCTCTCCATACACGGTTCTATTTGTTTCTTGCTTTCATTCCATTTTTGGTATTCGGGTCATAAAAAAAGAAAAATATAGAGACAGCATCCAGTTTTCCCCTTATTTAATGCTATACCAAATAAAAATGACATACGACCATGAACTTTCTTATTCCGAATTACGCGTGTGATATCCATAGTAAAAATTTATAAGGATTTTGTGGTTTAGAAATTGGCTATATTTTTTATAACCAGGACAAACTAGATGGGTATGGAAAATAAAATTATTTTCCCAATCCTCCCAATAAAGAAAACTTTATTTGTACCAATCCTACAAGCTAGTAAAAAAATTTCGATTCAGCCGTCTTCTGAAAAAGATTGCAGATCAGGAGCCTAGGGCTTTTTAAAAAAAAGTCTAAGCCTAGCGGCAAAAGATATTTTTAAGCCCCTTAAAATTAGGAGACCTGAACAGTAGACTACCTAATTCCCCTTCGATAGGTCCTGCCTGGCACTTGAATTATATTGTTTATCTTTAGGTAAAAATATTAAATGTCTAAAATCGATTAAAATTAACGATAAAAGAGATAAATATTGAGAGAATGTCAAAATTCTAGATACCTACAACGAGAAATAGCAATAGATTTAGTAGAAATGGCGAAGTTGAAGTCTTTTTTAAAATAGATGCGCCTTTAAGTTTAAATAAATGGCAGTATATTCATTCAAGACCAAATAATTCATAAAAGTTTGAAGATTTTTCTTAAAAAAATATGTAATTTTTTAATTAATCAATATCGTTGACGACAATTTTTAAACATATATAAATAAAACCATATCGACTAGTATAACCGATCAACTTTTATATATTGAAACAATTTTGACTTCTAAACTTTTTCTGATAATTCAAGAAATAATTTGAATTAAATTTTATATATTATCCAACCGTTATCATTTTCAACGTAATTCCGTTTTAAATGTCTCTTTGAACGACTATATATTCAAAAAGATCATTTATTTTTTCGTCCGATAATTTGATTCGCGTGGGGAAGGAGGCAATTTTTAAATTGTTGTATACGCATGCGTTATAATGAATGTTTTAACTCAAGAATATCTCTTGTCAATTCATGTAATAAAGATTTAAGTTAATTTAAGGAAAATAGAAAACTGGAAAATCTATTTAATGACAATTTCACATTTACAGATGGCAAAGAGTTAATAAATACAAATAATTCTGAAGTTTTTGATAATTTAATAAATCAATTAAAATTAATCGCTAAAGAAAATAAAAAATGTTTGGCACCTCAAAAAACAGTTGATGCACGAAATCATTATGTGCATTCACTCGCTATCTCCGAGAATTTACTCGTAAATAATGTCTTTATAACTTTAGAATTTAACTTTTTCCTTAAATGATGTTTTGCAACGAGTAATAAAAATTCGGCAAACATTAACAAATTATCTTGATATAATCATTTTAAATTCTCAAATAATTGCTCCTAATCTTTCAATTATCAACAATAAAAGCAATAGTTTGAACTGGGAAATTACAAAATCTGACAAGGTATTGATCTTCTGAGAATATTAGTCTTCAACAAAATTAAACAATTTTACAAAAACATGTTCTTGTTCAAGCCGAACTAAAAAAACAATGGAAAAAATACAAAATTATTGTGCTTCAAGAGAAAATTTAAAAAATGAATTAAAAGGATTGGATGAAAATGTTTAAAATCAATTAGTTTTATTTAGGAAAAGTTACAAATTGGCTTATCTCTCGTTAATTATCTTTATGAAGTAAAAATATTTAATTCATCGGTAGGATTACGAGTCCGAAGAGTTGACCGGGCTCATGTTGGTTGCTCGCGCATTCGATGATTCCTTTTATCTCTATGAATCATTTGATCATAATATTATTTTAATAACACATTTTAAGAAATTATTTAAATCAGCAATTTTTGATGTAAAATCTCATTTATAATATTAGCAGTTTGATTCATTAAACACCTCTTCCTGTCAGAAATCAACTATCAATTGGATTTTAACTATGTTCATAAAGTTTTACTGATAATGATAATTAAGGTTATCGCATATTAGAAGTGAGATTCTTGTCAAAATGCAGAATTTTAATGTTTTTTATTTTGATCTTTATTTCAATGAAATATCTTCTAAATATTATTCTTCATTTGTAAAGTAAGCAAAATAAATATTTGTTAAGGTATTATTCTGACTCTCTTGCTTCCTCCTATGAATTGTTAAATGAATCCATGCACGCAACATATTTGTAATTTTTTATTTTATCAACAATAGGCACAAATTTTGGTCTGAACCTTTCATTAAATGCATAAAAATTTTTAAAAATGCATCCATCCATTGTGTTAGGGTTAGTAATTTAAATCAAGCCACTTTGCATGTCCCAATATTATTTGACCATTAAAATCCATTCTTTTACAAAATCGAAAGCCTTAGAGGTGTTATATCACAGCGGCTCTTATACCAGAGAGTTTTAACTTACAATTTCAATTGCCCTTTTAGCCCTCGAAAGCTATCGCCTATTCTAATTCTATGCTAACTTTATAAGATACCCAAAACAGAATTTAATTTATAATCGGCTTTTATGATCAATTTATTACATTTATTATAATGGACTAGATATATAAATCCTTGATAATTTATTCGAGAGAATCATCAAAGCTTCCCCACAAATTTGAGTTTACGAAATTCTAGTTAGACACTCCTGCCAAGACATAAGCAATACTGCGGAAGCCTCCCCCGCATCCAAACTATTCCGACTAGAAATGTCATGCAACAGGGCGCATGCTCGCAGTTTAAATTATTTTCTATCGATTTAATACTGTTCATTAGAAATTAAATCTCTGAGATCCAGATCTCTTTCCATTATTTTAAGAAAGTCTTTGATTTTTCTTTTCTTCATCGCCATTAACCATTTTCCTACATTGTACAGTAATAATCCAATTGCAAACTTTAATGCTCTCTGGTACGAAACAGAATTTTAGGTCATAGATTTTAGCCTACCCCGCCATTCCGTCCATCTTTTACATTAAAATATTTATTTCTTTTCTTTTTTGAGCCTTTTCTAACTTCTTCTTTCTGAACTGTACTTATTTGCTAATTATGAATTCGAATATCTTGATCCTGTTATTAGCTTTCGCAATTGATATCCCATAATTGTAGCCTCCTTTTTTATGTAGGCCTTATGTTGTTAATTGTTATTTACGTTTTTCTTATCAAAACAACTGCTTTGATTCTCTTATATTCTTATAACATTATTTTAAAATTCGGCATAAAAAAAACAAAAAAAATTTTTTTTCTCTTTAAAAACATAAGTGATAAAATACAAATATATAAAAATTTTATTTTTATATATTTATTAAATTTAACTTTTTTTTTGCTTTTTGCTTCATATATCAAATTCTAAAAAACCATAACTAAGATTTAGTCTTAAAATCATTGTTGTTTTCTGTGCACGATGAAATTGATATTTTTGTATTTTGAAAAATTATATATTTTTTATTAGTAATATTTTGGCTTAACAATTTTTTCCTATGTAAATCTATATATTTATGCTCACCTTAAATTCATTTCTTGGATAATGTATTTACTAGATAAATTTATATAAATACGCCACAAGGATCTTTTTATTTTTCAGCGTCATAAATCTTTTTTAGTTTTTTTCTACAAACATCCAACTATTTTAGGTTGGGCAGAGACATGGATTTGATGAGTTTATTAAAAAAATATTCGACGAAACGTTTGCTTATTTAAAACCTTATTTACATTCATACTATCAAAATGCAGAGAGTAATTATATGTGGACATTGAGATAGTTATTTCTGGAAAATTGAACGAATCCCAAATTATTGATGTGTTTGAGGATATCTTTCTAATATCGAATCAAATAACAGATATTCAAAATTTATTTCAAAAAAATATAAAACCCCATAAATTGTTAATATTATTTTTTTGTACAAAGGGAGTCAAGGTTTTTTTTTCAAGTTGAAACTAATCTTACTAAATTTATATTTTTTAATGAAATGAATTTTACATCGCTAATTGACAAGTATTAAGAGAATATTTATAATTTAGTATTCTTGATAGCGGAATTAGATTAATCAAATATTATATGGTATCATACAAGAATTTATACATCATAAGAAATACACAAAATATTGACTGTTTTAAAAATGTACTACTTCATATTATTTTTAGAATTTTCAAAAAATTATTTTTTTAATTGAACAAATAAATTGTAGGATTTTTAGATATTTCCATTCTTCAAATCGTAAAATTATCTCTCATACGTGGGCTTTAAAACTTATAGAATTTATCAATAAATATTACATGACTGAAATAAAATGTGATCAACAAGGTATATGTCTCGTGATATCCATATCCAAAAGGTTCTTCCTATATTCTTAAAGAAATTACACTTATCATGATTGAATTTCAAGTATTCCAAGTTCAACAATACATTTATCAATATAATAAGGATATAACTATTGATCACCTGTTTCGTTACCATTTCTGCCTTTATGGTTTACTGAAAAACATATATCATCCAAATTTCATATCAAATTATCAAAAAGCTTTTAAAATCGTATTTCCCTCACATAATTCTAGAAAATTCAACAAGAAGATATCGAGAAAATAAAAAGAATGATTTCTAATTAGATAATTATTTCTAATTTCAATCATTATTTTTTTATCGCATTTAAATTTTACACCTTACATATATTTAAATCATTGAGTACCAAACAAGCATTGAAATGTTTTACCATTCAACATCAATCATGATTACGCCTAGGATAAATAATATCATAGCTCCAATAATACAAATATTATTATTTTTTTGCTAAGTTCACATCAAGCATAATATAATATACGGTTTTTTTATTTTATTTTAATCTGATAAATTACTTTTTAAATAAATCTTCCCTATATGTCTTGTTATAAAGCTATCAAAAATGCCACTTTTGTTGGTACATAATTTACGAACGACCCTTGGGTGACCCAATTGTTTACTTACTAAATATTAAAATAACTTCAAAAAATGGATTAAACAGTTTTTTTAATATTATTTCGATTAAACTTTTATATTTTTACTGGAAACGCGATGGATTATATTTTTGAAAGGGGAATATATTATCCAACATTGACAATATTAATTAAAGATTTGCTTTCTATTTTTTATTCTAAGTTCAGTTTTGATATAGTTTCAATTTGTTCTATTTAAATTTAATTACTGATATCATTAAAATTGTGAACCAATTTCCTGGTGGTACGGCGTCCCTAGGGGTATGAGGTTGGGTGTGAAGTTTAGTAGGTGAGACCACCCACACAACCGCTGAATCTCGGCAGTGGTGTTTATCTGGCGTCTGCGCTGGGGAAGACGGGGGACAGTGAAGCCCCTCTCGAAAGAGACCAGCAAGGTTTTACACATCTAGGCAGAGTACAATAAAAAAATAAGTCATTAAAAATCAAATATAATTCAGTAAGACTTTCCCGAAACCTAAGGGGTAAGTTTCTTGCCATTTAAAAATTAAGAATAAAAATATGACTTGAAAAAAAGGATTAATCTCTGGTTGCCGCACAGGGATTGAAGCGTAGACAGCCGAAATCCATCATTTAATATCATTTCTATTACTTAAGTGTAAAAATCTCCCAGGTAGCCTGAAATGGTAAACGAAGACATTATTAAAATTTGATTAACTTTATTTGATTTTAGAAATAAAGCAGAAATTAAACCATTTAAAAACAAAACTTGAATCTCTTATGCAACTGTAACTTTGATGGCCCTATTTTTATTTAGCTTGTTCAGTTACAGAAGTAAATAATGTCAGCGCTATATTTTACATTTTTGTCACGGGCAGTTTTTATCAATAGTAATTTAAAGAAAAAACGAATTCGTTGTTAAATAAAACGTTATGAAATTATAAAAAAAGTTGTATTGTTTATTTTGACTTTAGTTATTGCTTAATTAGCAGCCGCTTCAGTATTTTTAATAGTAAAGAGTAGTTTTAAAAGAATGATTAGTTTTTTTATATATGAAAAGTTCCAATAGATGTGAAAAAAGAAATTTATAAGTCCCTCCTCAACTTTTTTTTCAATAATTACAGCTTTTTAAACATTATGATATAACTGAGGTTATGTTTGTGGTCCGTAACATAAGTTTTTTTTAACTCTAAAGTATATTTTTTTAATTTTTTATCTTTATTCACAAGTAGCAATTCATTGAAGGGAAAATAGAACAATGAAATATTTTATGGATATTGTTTTAAATTATATTCAAGGCCTTGGATAAACATGATAATATCGATCTATAACTGAAGTAGTGAGAAATTGATCAGAAAAATCTTAAATTTTACAACATAATAACTTTTAATAATTAAGCAATAGTAGATTTCATAACTTCCTTCTGAAATATCATGTAGAAAGTAAGGAGGGCGTAGTTAATATTAGTCGATTATAAAATGAAAAATCGCAATATTTGAACTAATTTTACAGATTTTACAAACATTAAAAATAACTCGATCTCTAACATCAAGAAGTACAAGAAATATTACTAAATTACTGTTTTACACACATTATTAAGGCAACATTATTTTTCATAAATCCCAAAAGGAAACAAAAATGTTTAAAAACATTTTCCATGTTTATAAGAAATCTATGTGAAGCTAATATTTAGTAGATTTTGAGTAAATTATGTTTAAAAATTTTAAACTAAAAAATTATAATATTAACGTTTTCTTTTCCAAAATACAAACACAGCAAAAATTTCTCCTTTACTAACAACATACAGTCAATCTCCGTAATTTTAAACCTTTTGAGATAATCAAAAGTTATGTAAAATCTCTGGATACATTTGGGCATAACTTACTAATCCCTGTGCGAAACTCGCATTTATGCACATGCCTAAAACACGAAGGTTCCAAACTTTATAAATTTCTCTACTCTAATAAGAGAAATAAGTTATGATTAAAATAATTATATGCGATTTTGTCCAGATCTTTGATTATTTGAACATAAAAATGTGATCCGGGCTTTCACATTTTTTTTATGTTAACATAAACAGAAAATAATTTATTGTCTTTGGGAAGAATAAAATATCCCTCCTCAACCGTTCCCTTTACAGTTGATAGTATACTTTAGTTTTCCTCTTTAAAAAGAAGCGTTTTATTAGGAAACAGTAAAAAATAAAATATCCACATGCACACCAAAATAACTTTTAAAAATGTGTCATCCACTTTGTTATTCTTAAAGTTACACACTTTTTGACTAAATAACCGGTTACCTAGGAAATCAATATTTCCAATCAAAGGCAACATAATTTTTGCGAAAAAAATCCTAAAATTTAATTTACTACTTTAATTAATAATAAAACATAAGAGTTAAAACATTAAAATTTTTACTCAATTTTTATAATAAAAATCTGGTAGCTCCCAATAAAGGGGGTTATACCTCATTTATTTTTCATGAAAATGATTTATTATGAAAAAAAACGAAGAATTTTTGATATAAAAATAATTAATTAATAAATTTAAAATTCAGAAGCGTGGAATTTGTTAGCACTAAAAGATAGACAAATAAAATGCAGAGATATACGACGCCACAAATTTGGATGTATATTTTCAAGGAATTTCTGAAGTTCCTCTTAAATAAGTCAACAGGTATAAACTTCTAGCTTCTTAACTATTGTGTTATGACAGTCACTACGTAGGTGTCCTGTTATAAGTTGTAGTTTTAATAATTTTTTATTACAAAAATTCAGTAATGGTACTTTCCTTTTACCGGGGGCCATATTGTTTTATTTATTAAATAGATTTTTTTTTAATATGAATTTTTTCGCTTTGCCTCGTACAGAAGAAGAAGCCGTGATATTCTTCCTAAAAAGGGGTGTACTACCAGCTAGGAGAATAATATAAACGGCCACGAAATGAAGCTCTACTTTGGATCGCGTATTTCCTGGGATTGCAGAAAGTCCCCCTGTCACTAAAAAGATAAACATCCGCAGTGGAAATTGGTTCACTGGAAGTCGACTACCGTTCGCTTTTTCTATTGCGGGGCCAAGGAATTGACGTCGATCAAGTTCTGCGAGGAGGAATTACGGATGAACAAGAACACAGCCGTCGACTGGAACAACTACATGCGAGAAACCTGCACCGGGTATCTTAACCAAACACCAAAACAGAAGATTGGGGGCGATGGATTAATCGTCGAAATTGACGAGAGCTTGTTTCCTAAGCAAAAGAGCAATGCCGGCCGAGTACTTTGTCAGTAGTGGGTCTTTGGAGGACTCTGTCGTGAGACGCGCAGATGCTTTTTGGTTGAAGTTGCCGATCGCAGTGCATCTACATTGATGGCATCAATTTTAGACAATATTGAATCAGGCTTTATCATTTAATCGGACAGTTAGCGCGCTTATAAGACCAAAGAGTTGGAAAAGGCTGGATTTCAGCACTTTAAAGTAAATAATTGCTACAACTTTGTTTATCCGGACACAGCAGTCCACATTCAGACCGTCGAGCGAATGTGGGGATCAGCTAAATGGCGTAAAAAACGACACAGAGGAACAACGCGTCATCATTTGAAGTCATATTTAGCCGAATTTATTTGCAGGTAGCAGGTCGAACACGTTGCTGTCTTCGACCCAATCAAAGCTTTCTGGCCTCCAGAAGATCACTTATAATTGTTATTGAGTATATAAATATATAAAGAAATATTTTTTTGTTTCTTTAAATATGGCCCTCGGTAAAAGGAAAGTACCATTTTTATCAAACAGGATACACAATTTTAATAAAATTTACCCCTTTTAAAGCAATGGATAATTACGGTGGGTGTAATCATTTTTCCGGCTTTTTCAATCAAATGTATATGATTGTAAATAAAAACTTATATATATTGCTCATTTAATTGCAAAAAGAAGACAATAATATTTTTTTTAATACTCGTCTATTTTGTCGGTGTTCTGGTTATAGTTGAGTTGTAACGTTTAGTGGAAACAAATAAAATTAAATTTTTTCGATAATTATATTGAGATTAGCTTCAAAATTTAATACGATACTACAATTTTTTTTATTAATCTCAACTCGACTTTTTTAGCTATTGTTTAAAAAAGGCTGATATTCTCCAAGCTTTACTATAAGTAAAATCTTAAAGAGGTAGTTTTTTTGTTTTGCTGAATCAGTGATAATTTTGTGACTTTCTTATAGCTAAAATTGGGTGTTATTTGCACGTATACATATACTAGAACTTGCCAATCAAATTATAATGCCTTTTAAATTTTTTTGTCCTTCTAACTGGCTTCTTGTAAATATATGCGATTATGTTAGAAATTTTCCGAATATAATTCTGTTTTAGACACATTGAAATATATAATTCAAATTGTGTTGGATCAAATCCGCTGAAAAAGTTTTATTAACCAATGAGTTTGTACTTGATGGATCACCGCCGCTTTTTCGCGCCTTCTTATATGCAATTTCATTTATTTTACCGTTTAATGGAAGATTTAACGCAGTTTAAACAAAAAAATTTTGTGCAAGGCCTCATTTCATTTCATTAACGTGCTCTGCTCGATCTTTTTTCTGTCACATTTGGAAATAATTCATTTTCAATCAATGTAGTCTATCGGAATATTTTGCTAAAAATAAATCGATCTAATTTAAATTGTGTAGCAACTTGAGTAAACATTCGTTTGAAAAACTTATCCTTTCCCATGAAGCATTGTTTCGAATTTCATCTTACAAATATATCACCACGCGTTCGTCTTTGAGACATTTCTATGGGATTAATAAAAAAAATGTTGGCTTAAAAGTAACAAATTTTCAATACGGATCATAACAAATTTCAAATAGTGTTCCTAATAAAGAATCATTTTTTTTGCATTTAAATTATGTGTTGAACTATAACAGGATGAATTTATGTCCTATTTTATTGTCGTAATATAAGCTAAAGCTAGGAAAATAAAATGCAAAAATTTTTTTGTAAATACACAGTGCGTCTATTAAAAAAAAATTATATTGAATAAATAACAAAAGGTTTTTAAAGGTGTGATTGATTATATTCGGAATGTGTTATTAATCGAGAGGATATTATCCAGATTCGTATGAACTGAAATTTGGAGTAATAAAATCAACATATTAGTATGAAAAAATGAGTAATAAAATTTTATACTAATTGAGAGACTTATGATTCGGGTTAAGACAAAAAATTTAGAATAATTTGCAGGCTTTTCTCAATTGTATTGTTATTGAAAAGTAAATACTCTGAAAGTCAAACTGATTTAATTAAAAATTTTATTTTGTCAGCTACGACAAATAAATAAAACTCTTTCCTTCAACCCAAATTAAATCATAATAATGAAGAAAACTAAATGGCGATATGGATATTTTCCCTGAGATGTATATATATTTATATATTTCATACAATTTAGTGAAAAATCTAATTTAATCAAATTGAAAATATAAACAAAGCAAAAAATGATAAATGGAGTTAAGAAAGAAAATTTTTATATTTTGATGCAATGATAGGTCTTCTAATTTTTGCAGATGGAGTGATCAACCCTGATTCTGGAGTCCAAATATCACTGACAATACATATTTTATGTGGAAGTTCATATTTATTAAGCTTACCAGATTCCTCTAATTTTATAATTATATCTAATTGAATGAGTTCTTGTACCAGTTGATTTCTAATTAACTCCTCTGCATCCATTGTTTCATGTTTTTTTTTACTAGCAATACATAAATTTTTTGTTTCTTCTCTATTTGGAACTATAAGAGCTACTAAATAATCAGAATTTACATTTGGTAAGACACATACCATATCAACAAGTATATTCTGTATAATGGATTGCTCAATCTGAACCAAAGACACATATTCTCCATGTTTAAGTTTAACAATATCTTTTTTACGATCAATAATTCTTATAGTACCATCTTTAAGAATGGTACCGATGTCACCAGTTTTAAACCATGTTTTTCCAGTTTTTTCATCAGTTATGAATGCTTCATTTGTAATTTCTGGCATGTTATAGTATCCAGTAGAAATACATTTCCCTGATAAAAGTATCTCCCCGCGGGGTCCCTGTGAATCATCTGGAGAATAACCGCCTTCTTCCCA
>SGJC01000130.1:0-43222 GCA_009887335.1 Henneguya salminicola | reverse complement strand
TATGTCTTTTGCGTGCATTTTCCGGACGTAGGAAATTGAGGACATTCCCCGATATAAAGGAAGTTTCACTTTATCGCTTCAGATTTGTCAAAATCGCCATGTCCCCAAGTAAAACAAATCCGATTCAAAGACTATTCTTATAATATTTTATTTAGTTATTTCGTCGAGCTATTAAGCCCTCTACAATAATTAAAAAGGAAAATAAGGCTAATTTAACTCATTACGAGACAGGGGCTGATTCAATCAAAGCCTCCATAGAAGGGTAATAAACAAACAACGATTTTAACACCTCCTGTAAATTTTTTCCTGAATAAAAAAAAAATATTTATGCGCATGATATTTATTGAAACATTACTACCCACTGTGGGAGGGGCGGGGGTGACTAATCTTGAAATTTTTTTTTTATTTTGTCAAAAAAATCAAAATTTAATATTTTCCAATCGAAAAAAATATTACTACGTTCCTTAGCAAACCTATTGACAACTTCCCGAGTGACAGCCAAAGTATCAAAATTATTTACACAATCAATTAATATTCATAAATAAAGAAATTGTTTTGTATTTTATTATTTTCAACCTTTTTAGTTATGCCACAAAATTGAGGGGGTAACTAAGAAACAAGGATTTATTTTGTCCAATAGTCCTCATCCCTCAAGAGCATACACCTACTATTTCGTAAAAGGCTTTGTAATAGTAGAAAGCAACACCAACTATCTTCTATAAATGGCATCCTTATTTTTAACTATAATAATACACACTAAAAGTGGGATGTAATCAATAGTTGCTTAACCTCGCTGATATCCTAGAAAAGGCTTCCCCAAATGCACTAGAACGTCCACATAAGGCAATATTTCTACCATAAAGATTAACAATAGCAATGAACGTAAAATAAATCAGTGTGACCCTTGAAATAAAAAATCTGAAAACGCTTTCCCTATATCCCAATGATGAGCAGTCGGTTCTGTTCTCCCTAGTCACCTGAGTTTCTAAAAAATATTTGTAATTTATCCATATTTCAAAGATTCCTTAATGTATTCTTTAGACATTGAATTCAGCTTTTCGAGGTTGATTAGGGTTTCACTTCACAGTTAAAAATTCAAAAAATATTGTAGCAATCCAATGCTTTTTAGATGGCATTATTGGGGGTAGATATTGAAATTACTCCCATATATCACTATTTCTAAGATTTAACAATTTTTATTTTTCTTGCGATAGGCAAAAATGTCTTTGGTAAAATAGTAAATCGATAATTGTACAAACGATATGTCTCGAAAATAAGGAATTCATTATGGTTTTACTAACCCAAGTAAATATTAACTGTAATTATAATCTATCCCATCGTCGGATAATGTAAACCTTCCCAATTTCCATTTTAGCCAAACCGGGCAATAAAAATCTTTCAGTTGCGACGGGATTATGAAATTTAAGTCAAAATTTTTGTCTTTCATAGACAAATTGTTGAAAGGCAATATAATATTAATTATTGGTGACTGAAAAAATAGTTCAAAAATATTCTGAAAAATGAGGATTCGGTTTATTAGCCCACAAAAAGGCTTAAGAAACAAAGAATTGATGCTCAAATGTTAAAAGATATGCCCAATATGACTTCTAAGTGATAAATGCCTTGTTGATTCTAAACATAAAATTCATTAGTTTATTATTAATTACTTACGGGATAAAATGTAAGATTCAATAATATAAATTCTTAAAAGACTAGGTCTCCAAGAGCCAAGACCGAAGTATCCGTATCTTATTAAAAATACGTTTCTTAACTACATGTAATTTAGGAAAAAGTAATTAAAAGGCATCTAACTAAACAACAACTAGAATTCTTAATAAAATCGTTTGAAAAAAAAAGCATAATTTTCACATTTAGAAGAGGGCATATAAACTCGATGTACATATCATCTTAGGGTTTAAGATTTCTTAATCTTACAACTATTTTTCGAACCAATTAGAGTGCTTAAACGAGATGTAATCTGAACCCATCGTTCATCACAAAGCCAGCAATAAAGTGATAAGCCTCTATGAAATGTGGTTTTGATATCAGATTATTAGGGGAGATAATCTCCCTATTCCTAATATCTTGGTTGTGATAAATATCTTTAAGGTCTCAATGGATATCAGGTAATATACTGTGTTATTATATAATATAAATCGGATAAGTGGTCTGGTATCTGTTTGCATAGAGAGAAAGCCAACCATAGATGAGAATTGAAATTTTTCCAGCTTTCCTCACAGTTTCTTCGAGACTGTGTAAAATTTTAAGATTAGACCCCCGGGTTTTGTTCATCAAACCTAAGATACTTAGCCCGATTTGAAAAAATCAATAGCAGCAAGCCCTGCCGCGATTATAATGTCTTTTTTTTTAGCGGTATGTATTTTAGATAGGCGGGAGGCTTCACTGTTGAAAGACTTCGTCATTTGTAATGCTTATTTGACCTGCCAAATCTCTTTTCAAATTATGTAAAGCGAATCCTAAATAATGAATTTTTTGTCGAGAATTAACATCACACGGGGGTCGTAACAATCTATACCAGGAGCCAATAGGGGGAATGATTTTGTGTAACGTTTAGTGAATAAGAGCCACACACACCCTTGAACTTAGCCGTGGTGCCTACCTGGAGTCGACATCGTAGTCGGATGGAGGACCATGAAGCCCCTGTCGAACGAAACCAATAAGGTTTTACACATCCAGTCCAAGAACGGAAAAAAAATCTATAAAGTCTGACTTGTCGGTGAATCTTGCCAGAAGCGCATTGTTTATGATTTTGATTATCTTGCTGTGTATGATAACTAACATATATTGGGGGATGGGGCGTAAATCTTCTCCCAAAATCGGTGACCAGTAAGGACTTAAATTCAAAGGATAATAAAACATTTATAACTAACTCCTAATTGTTTTATACTTCCACTCAAATAATAAGGTCTATTGATCGATAAATAATAATTTTTTCGATAAAAATTTACTAATATTTATGTTGGGGGTACAACTATTACATAGGTGTAATTTTTCCTCAACAAACACATCCATTCGATATATTTTTCAAAATGTTTGAAATCTCTCTGATTTGTTTCATTTTTAAACGATAATGATTCATATAAATCATCTGTTGTTTTCAAAATACTATTAATATCATGATTCAATAGTTTCGTGCTGGACAGAATATTCGCCAATTCATTTCTAAAAATGTTATAATAATTCGCCATCATTTCTATAATAATGCGATATATGGAATAAATAACAAGACGATCATTTGTAGTGTTCATAAATGAATGATATAGATACTAACAATAAAATCATAAATAATACATAAAATATTCTTCCGATAAGAAAATCGAAAAAACTGTATGTGATTCGATGTCTATTTCGTCGAATAATGATAAATATTGAATTTATTGCTTTGATATACGCCATTTTATTTCGAGGTGAACTTTAATTAAAATAAATAAAATACGCATAAAGTCCATGTATAATAATATAACCATATAAGTAAATATGTTGTATGGCAATATTATTTTTATCTTCGCAAAATATTATATATTCGATAACCAAATTAATAAAACAAGGCATTAATTTATTTGTCTTAATATTATTTTTTTTATTTACATATAAATATTCGATTGTTGTATTTTCTATTATTCCATGAATAATATTGGTAACAGATTTGAAAAATCGACTTTGTATTTTTGATCGTGGAAAGGAATCTTACTCAAAGTAGTTAATATACCATCACAATAATTTGTTCGTGTAATAAATTCAATAGCTCTGATTCCAAGAGCTATCATCAATGCATGATTTGTTAAAAACACAGTGGATTTTATATTTATATCATTGGATGATATGTAAGGTGTATCTATTGATAAAAACTCCATAATACCATCTCGCTTAACTTTTCGATAATTTTGAGTAGTGACTTTCAACATTTTTGAAAAGTTAGCAATTTCAATCTAATGATAGAGAAAATACATTAAATTGGACAATTTATGTAAAAGCAAAAATCACACTGAAGCGCAAAATAATGAGTAAGGAGAAGTGAAACGGCATTCCTATTGAGAAGAGATCAGTGGAATATTAAGAGATGAGAATGGTTTTATACAGCTAGTTTATAAGCAGTTATGCTTAGTTGGGAGTTCGCTAACCCCACCGGACAGACCGTAAACATTCTCTCAAAAATGATCACTTAGGGTTTTTATATTTTGCCAATGACAAAAAAAAAATCTAGATATTATTTATTAGCGATGATAATATATTCATACGCACAAAATTATTTATAACAAAAATGGACATAGTTTTCCCTATTGGGCGAGAGGAGATAAAGGTTTACTCCTTTTTGTATTTTTAAATTTCAAATTACATTTTTTTAGCATTGAAATATTAATGGGTTATTTTGTCGAATTAATGGGCGCTAAGAGTTTTTTTTTAAATAACGGGGTTAGTAAGAAAATTAATCATTTAGATATGGTATATTTAAATTTTAGTGTGGCAGGATATGGGAACGATCAATTATTCTGTTACGAAAAAAATATCCTTTAACGGAACACCGCTAGTGCGCATGGGCGGAAACCATTATTACCAAAGTAATAAATAAACCATGATATTATTTACTATTATTTTTTTTGATACAAAAATGATGTAAGGATAAATTTAACAAATTTAGTTGATCCTGATTTCAAAATTCCAAAAATTCGTTTACAAAAACGATTAACATCGGTAAAAATAAATATTGGTATTAAACCCAGCAGTAAATTAATTCATGTTTTCGAAATAAAATGAACAGTAAAATGCGATCGGCAAGTTTTGATTTAATTATTGAATCAAGTGAATGGGAGGACAGTGGGTGAAATACCTTAGAAAATAGAATTATAATTGGGTTTTTATTTATTAAAACTAACATGACTTATGGCTTTGTATGTTTCTACGTTGAATGTATTATTCGATTGGTAAATTTTATGTCCTCCTTTATAGCTTCGGAAAAATTTCAGTTTAGCACGAGTTCTGTGGCCTTAATAATAAAAAAAATTTTTCAACTAAAAATGCGAACAATAATTTTAAGCAATGCAGAAAGGAATTCCTGAATAAGGTATCATTTATGTAAGTGAGGAGTGCCGGCTATTTTTTAGCTTTGTTTAGGGATCTTATTTCGGTTCTTTTTATTATAGCTTGATTTAGATTTTAATTTTAGGTTTTTATTTAAGTTTTCTGAGTAAACTTAGCGGCTATGGCGCTATTTTTACTCAAGTGAATTAAACATGGAATAGACAAAGGAATACGAAATCCACGATTTCTTTTCTTATGGACATTAATTTACCGGCGAGCCTTACCCTGACAAAAATGATGAAAGAATATGAGTTTTTCCCAACCCAAGAAGAATTGATCAAGACATTATTATATGCTACTAATTCGCGTGGGGTAGGTTGTTTGAAATTAGTAAAATTTTACTGTATAACCACGAGAAGTGTATTTGTGTATAGAAGATCAAATATGAAATTAACTTAACATTTTAAATAATATATAAATTCTATACCTAAACCTATCCTTTAGGTTAAATAATTCCTTGACATACGTATTAATTAATACTTAAACATGCGCGTAATTTAACAAACGAATAGATTCTCGTGTAACAATGATAGAATGTAACATTGAAATATTTTATTTATTCTGAAATATAATCCTACTTTTACAATGTGAGTTTTTTTCTAAATAGTTTTCGCTTTTTTTAAATCTTACGACCAAAATGGGTTTTATCGTTTTTAATGTATTATTAAAATGTTTTACACAAAAAGCATCTTTTTCATATTCGTTTCTGTTGTTAGTATTGTGTTTTTTTATTGTGCGTATATTAGTATATCTTTTTATCATATTATAAGCTGTAGAATTTTTTATTCCTTTCTAAAATAAATTTCTGAATAATTTTTTTCGACCCAAATTGAACAAGTATTTAGAAAATGCATCGCTTTCTATTCGAACAGAGTTGTTATTTAAAAAAGCACATCTCCCATGATCAACGCTGATCAAAAGAATGCATGAATTTTGTCGTGAAACAGCGTAAAAACATAGACTTTCAGTTTGGAATCAACTAAAAACAGCTATGGATTAGTATAAATTCTTTTGAGGCGTTAAAGTGGAAAATGGAGCATGTATAACTGAAAACGGAATGATGTGGGGAAATTCTACAAATGTCTAAATCGAAGAATGCCTCCTTACGAAAAGAAAATATATGAGAACGAATAGTAGCTCAGCAGTTGAGTTTCTCTAAAATTGAGAGGCGAATAGAATCTAGGAATAAAAAATTATTCATTCAATTACTTAATGATGGTAAAAAATAAACACTAGAAAATAATATTTGACAGAATAGAGCTTTACAAATCATATATCAGGATGGGTAGGCAATACAGCTGAAATTTGATATCTTCATGGCGAGGCTATTCCCTAGACTAATTTTTAAAACTGAAAATTACACAAAAATGAATATGGCACTTAATATGTGTTCGGAAGATTAAACAAGAACGACTAATTTGAGCCATTTCTCGCACTAACAAGGCGAAAATAATAATTTTAAATATTTTTATTAATTTTCAAGACATTCGTCAATAATTATAAGAGATGTTTGGCACAAAATTTGTAGAATATACTCTTAAACATATATGAAATTATACTCGAACAACATTATGATAATTTTCAAATTATATAATTATATGTAGATTTAAGCAAAAATATTGCCATTTTAGTTTTATTTTAAAAAATTAATTATCGCCATTAAAAACGAAAATCCGATTGTTTTCGACGCCGCCAGCATTAAATTGGAATTTTACCGTTAACAAACAATTATAGCAATGATAAATCAACTCTTAAATTAAGAATCATTTTTTGTAAAATAGATTAATAAAATTTATATTTACTGATTACAAATAAACTCAACGAAATTCTCTGAACCTATATTGTAATGTTGAAAACTCAAAAATTGTATTTTATGTATCAATCTAACATAGTATATTTATTAGTTTTATGCTAATATCGAAAATTCGTGCGCCTTTGTTATTATTAAATTTGGCTTATTCAAATTTAAAAGTAATCGATTGTTATTTTTTACCCTTAAGAAATGGTGATTATATGACGTTATAAAATGTGTAATTATGAATAGACTGTCATAAGCATAGTTAATTCTCTAATACTAATTTTATATTATTATTTTGAGCAATCAAGTGTTATTGCCCAAAGTAACTCCAAATAAACTTAACATTTAAACACCAATAATGAATACATCCCTTTTGTAGCCATTCTCTTAGAAAAAAACACAGGCCTCCTTCAATTTAAAAGGACTATAAGAAGATTTAAAATAAATTTCAACCCTATAAAAAATATAAAAATTCTGCAGTCTTTTAATAAAACATAAAGACGATATTGACGTTCATTCAATATATTCGATTAAATTGGATAGAATTTGTTTTTAAATAATGACAATTCTAGTTTGCATGCCTAAATTATAAAAGCGTTAACTGAACGAAGGGGGGTGGGGGGGGGGTTCAAATGTTGTTCTTCCTTTTTTTTATATCCACAATTTTTACACAAAAAATAATAAGATTTATTGAACAAATGATGAATAAGGTTTATTATATTTCCCGTGTGGTACATTGATTACTCCAAATGGATGTGGACTTTAAATTTCTAATATTTACTGGGTAAACTCGTAACTAAAGAACAATTCAAAATGGATTCTTATTTCAGGGTTTACCACCAGATTTCGTAAATTTTCGGTTCAACTTTGTGAATTAAGCATTTTTTTAAATTCAAATAACACTTATTTGAAATATTTTTAAAAATTATAAAATATATAGCAATTGAAATAATTATATTATGGTTTTGAGTATTTTCAATTTATTAATCATTAAAATTGTCATTTATTGAGCTTAAATGCCCAGAAATATATTGATATGTAATGAAAGAAGTAGAATATTAAGTGCCTATCAAGATCAAAGAAGTAAATTATGCGAGGTAAAAATTTTGAATAAGAGATATATCATATTCTTCATGAATCTCTTTTTGAAATTGAAAAAAAAGATAGTGGGGGCTTTATAGGCATATTTTTGCTTCTTCCTCTGTATGCCACAGACCCGAACCTTACTTCATGAATAAAAGAACAGCATTTTAACAAAAATGATATATTATGTAATATTTTTTAAATTATGTATATTTTTCTATAAAAAGCTTTAATAAAGAAATTTGGTGGGAAACCATGTAAGTCTAGACTAATAGTTGGCACGAGCATATATTGTAATTATACGCTAATAACAACGGCATAAAAATATTTATAATTTAACAAATTAATAAAACGTTACTTATCTGATGGAGGATAGAATATATCAACTTTGATAGTAAAGAATAAAATATCGTTGCTTCCTTTTTGCTCTAGAAAGACTGGGTACGCATGTCAACTGACTTGATTTTTTTTAATGAGAAAATAGTGTTATCAGTAGCTCGTTACTTCTGTGTAAAATATAGCTTTATTAACAAAATTTTGTTAGTTTTGTAAAATAAATAAAATTACAAAGAAAAAATAACAGCTCCTCGATTTACATAGCATGAGTTAGTCATGAGCGTCTGGGTATTAATCTACAGCACGTGATATTATTTCTATGTCTGATAAATATTACTAAAACAATAACGAACCTCTGATAAATATCACTTAATATCTTGTAATTAATAAAATGAGCTGTAAAAGTTATAGTTTTGGAATTACAAAATTAATTACTCGTATTTTACAAATGAAATATTTTATTCACCGTTAATACTTGATTTCTTCCATAATAAATATTATTTTACAGTATAATAAAGACCCAAAATTTTATTTTATCTGCATAATTCATAAATTAGGAGCAAAATTTCCGATGCTTTAGGTTAAAATAAGTTAACACTAATTTGGCGAATACTAAGCATGGTAAATGTGGATTCGTGAGAGCTGTTATTCAAACTAAGAATTCTCTGGTTTTTGATATTGTGTAATATTTTTCAACGTTTATTTATTTAGTTTTATATATTAATTTTAATAACCAATGATATTCTAGCAATTTGTGCTTGAGCGTATTAAAGGGTTACTTATATTGAGTTAAGAAAAATATTTGTTTCAACTTTCTTTTACAATGACACTAGATGTGTGTTATAAAATTTTATCCCTTCAATAAAAAGCACATTTTTTTTGCGGTGATTTCTAAAGCAGGCGGCGTAAACGGTTAGAATTAATGTGATAAGAATTAAAATTGAAACTTGGCCTCAATTTCAATTTTTTTAATCGCTTCAATTGACGAGTTTAATTTATTATCTTTACATCTAATTTTTTCATCTTTACTAAGACTATATTTTAGCCACTGATCCTGAAAATATATTTAGTCTGTCAAATTATACAGCATTTTAGGAAGTAAAAGACAAACTAAAATACACCGAGTGTGCGCAGTAATTGATTGCGTCATTATTTTCGAATTTGAGATTTTATAAGCGTGTTCGAAATATTGACTAACTTTAGTTTTTAATTTTTATAAATGAGATTGCTGCATTTTCAACCTGTAGTTTATTACTTTACATCAAGTATATATTTTTCACAATTAGATTTTTATCAAATTAAAAAAATAGTGCGATTATTAATTGCTTGTTAGTAGTAAAAGCTTTTTTTTAATTACGACATAGCGCTTAAAATACAGGGAATATTCGAAAAAATCAATTCAATCGATTAAAAATATTGATAATTTCACGAAAACGGAAAAGAATCGGATAGCTGTGTGCCTAGTCCTTTCCGTCCCATAATTAACAGTTTGGTTTAAATGTCAAATTATGATGTTGTGAATTTAAAATTTTCTTACCAGTTTATGCGGAAATGCAGAATATAAATTAAACAGTTCTATACAAAAAATGGCATATTGATGGATAAAATCGGAATACATTGTTGTATGTCTCCATATAAGTGGAATGAAATTTATCACAGGATTAACGAAAAATTCGATTAGCCTTTTGTATTTATCACGATAATATAATTCTTTTGGGAAGTGTTTGACAATCCCTAATATACCATAGAGTAACATTTTTTGTGACAATTCTAATTTTTGATAATTATCGCACGTTTTCAATTGTTTGGCATATATAATATTTACGCAGTCTCGAAGCTCTTGAATTTTTAGCATATTGCCCAGCTTAAATTATTAAAAAATATCAGACACTATGATAAACAACTTCTCGATCTAAATCGTTTGAAAAATACAACGACGAATAAAATATTAATCCGGATAAATCCGATATAAGATGAATAGATTCCAAAGTTCCACTTCGTATGATTTTCTCAAGCGAATCCGCCATATTTTTATGAAATTTTTTTATAAATTTTTTATTATTTCTTGATTAAATGGTAAATATCTTACATTATAAAACAATTATTATATTTCAAACAATTTTTTATTATTTTAACACAATGATTAGTTTTTTTTATATCTAATTTAAGAAGAGGGTCCATCATTTTATAACAAAACTCTATTATGACTCGACAAAAGACTTCCCGAAAATTGTCGATCATAATCGTCTTGTTTTGAAAATCATTATTTTTTGCATCCTCTAAGAAATTAAAATCGAATATATTAATATCGTCGGACATTTTAGAAATTTTACAGAGACATTTTAAATAAATTTCTATTGTCGGCATAATAATAGTTCGTATGTTTTCGTGGTTTAAGAAGGTCAGAAGAATCTTTCCGATTACAAATATCATACAATACACACCACTGAAAGGGTCAATATTTATTTTTTTTTTAAAAATTGAATTAAAAAAATCGTTGTCGTTGCTATTTTTAATCCATAAATCGAAATCACGTAAAAAATAAAAAGTATTGTCTTTGTATTTTGTGACGTTTTTAATGTAAAATCCAGTACTTTGATCAAATTCTCCTAAAAATTTAGAGAAATATATGCGTTTGCAAATATTTATTAGAATATTTGTATTTCCTATGAGGTCAATAAATTCATCTATGTTTAAAGCCTGCGAACAAGTACTGGTTTCTGATTTTGTTTTCTTATCACAAATATCGTACAAATTCATGTAAGAAAATAGCCGCTCTGACACGTTAATAATCTTATCATATAAAACTTTCAGAAAAATGTCGTTTATTAAAGTGTCATAAAGAACTTCTTGATATTTACAGATTACATTATTTTCTTGGCTTTTATCTTCGAATAAAAATTTTTGTATCTTAATTTAAGAGGAAAATGATACAATTTGAATGGACCCACAACCGGCGGGATAATTTCCTAATGGTTTTATTAATAAAGCACAAAAAAGTTCTTTATAAGTTTGTTCAATAAAATCAAAAATTATTGCTAAATTTTCAGTTTGATCAATTGATAAATAAGCATTGGATAAAAGATAAATATCTTTCATGAATTTTAAGAAAATGACTAAACTTTTTATCAGTGTTTTATTTTTAAATTGCTGACAGTTAGGCGATTAAATTTACCGACGCCATTAATTTTTCCATTAAATTCACGAAGATTTTTGCGAATGCCGATTTATAATTCAAAAATGCAAACATTTTAAGAAAGCGTACATCTGTGCGATTATAAAATATCGACGTTGAATGAAATCGATGAATTGCAATAATAGTGTAAAGTATGGTTTTTGATTTAAAATTATGAGAAAATCTAATTTATTGACGCAGGACATACTTTTCGATAACTTCGGATAAACGAAGCGAATATCCTTTTATGAATTCCTCTATATTTTCGAGGTTATCATTATATGAAAGTTGTAGAGTCCCAATTTGATTAATACCACTCAAAACTAAGAGTTCAGTATACATGTCCGCGCATCCATTTTTGAGAATCTTTGTTAAAAATAAAATTTACACGAAAAAGTATTTGGAAAATTTGCAATGAAAATATGATCTCCCGCCAAGAGTGGGGAGGTCGAAATGGCGAAGAAAATTTGCTGGTAAGAATTTTTGCATGTTTTTCTTAAATAAAATAAAAATGTATAAACCTCCAAAATTCCCCTTAAAATCACACCTGAGTATTGAAAGTAAAATTAATAAAAGTTGCTCTCGTAAAATATGTAAATTTGTATTTGGTTTTATCGAAGTATTTTTTAAAGTATCCAATTTATGGACAACTAGTTGAAGTATTTTAATCAACTGGTCATCTTGAAATTTTATCCGAATTTTATCTAATTCATCTTCGGAGCGTATCGATTTTCCGACATAATTGCTATTGAATGCCGAAACTATTTCCTTAACTAACACCGCGCATGTACAAATCTATGAATTATTTTAGCAAGACTTTTACTCGATTTGTAAATGAATCGATCGTTATTTTAATATTTTGAATAAGTTTGTTTAGCAATCGAAATCCTTCGCTATCTCCTACTTTAAGAAGCCTAGCAATTGTAAAACAATAATAATTTTTTGTTTCAATTTTTAAAAAATCGCTAAAATATAGTTTTTTTTAATGTTACAATGCGCAATTATCAAACAAACTTATGTTAAATTCGAGATATTGAATAAATTGATTATTTTTATTTTGTTTTAAAAGGCCTAATGATTTTTTGTTCAATCTTTTTAATGATTTTAGGAATGTTTGGTCCGATTTACACCGCTCTTAGATTAAAAAAAGCCAACACTAACTTAGAGCATTCATATAAATAGAATCTGGTATATCTTTTTTGAGCGAATCCTTGACTGTCAAGTATTCACTCATCTCAGTTTCCGATTTATTTTTTATGGGTTTCAAATACTAGTTTAGATAAAAATTAATTTACATAATATTTATCACAAAAATATTCATATGTATAAACTGCTTCTTCAATAAAATCTGTCATATTAAGTTATACAACACTTTCAAGGGATAAAGATTTAAATAAATAACAATCAGATTATGTCAATGCCGAAAATCAAATATTGACAGGACTTTTCTCTTATTTTTTATATTTTCGAAAACATATACCAGATGATTCATGTCAATAACCAAATATATATTAAACGCCATCTTTAATCTGCATCAGTCCTATTCAGATGGTATAATTTTTACTTTGAAACTGATAATATGAACCACTTTAATGTCACACTAATAAAATAAAAATTTTATACTTAGACAACAAAATACCCCTATTAGTAATTTTCCAACGATCTATTTTTTAATGCATTATTTTTATATTTTGGTCAGTATGATAATTAATTAATTTTCACCATATAATTAGTATTAGAATGGTTGCCTTTTCAAAAGTCGAGAATCAGTGTTCAATTGTGTCGCAATTATTATAGTCGATTTCATCCAAATTAGGCGACGTTCCACCGCACTTAACGATTTCCCTTAAACTTAAATCAGGAATTTAAAAAAAATTATAAATAATGCAATCGGAAGATTTCAAAAATCAAATATATTTTCAACTCATCAAACTAGTATTAAATCGTGCGATATTCGGTAGAGATCCCTCAAAGAAAAAGAAAGTATAAAGAACTCATACAAAATATGATTAAAATGGGTACTACAATAAATTATATAGATTGTACGATTGGAATCAGCCTACAGCCTGCAAGAAGTTATAAAAAGAAAATCGACGAAAATTTTGAATTGTCATTAAATATAAATCAAATAGTCCAAATTCATCAAACCAAACTCATCTGATAAAGTATACTAAATTGTTCAACCAAATGATTCAGTTAGTTTGTTAGGCATAAAAAAATTAATTGAATGTAGGATAACTACAAATATATTATAGCGTTTTAAAATGCAAAATCATTGTCGAACGATAACGGAAAACGAAGATGCCCGAATAATAAACCTGAATGAAACTCTTACCAATCTTTAAAGGTTGAAAATTCCTGCTACGCGCCATCAGGATATATCCCCATTATAATTAAACTAGCTAGTAAGGGTAAAAAACACATCCAACCTTGTTGCCATTTCGGTAAATGAAGTTTTTTGATTAGAAAATCAAAAATAGACAAATCATTGAAAAGCATATTTGGATTTTGTAAAGAGTTAAATTTATCTGTTATCATCCCATAACGCTGTTATAATTATGGGCAATGCAAGAATTTACCATTGCTTAGATGTTGGGCAATGTATAAGATTGCTTCAGTGTAGAGTTAAGTACTACCTCCCGTATTCTCTTCAACCAAATTGAGGAGTACTTTTATAAGTTTATATATAAACAAAGAAGTTGCATCGATTCCTCAAATAGTAGAAATGAGTTTAAAGATAGGGTCGAACAAATTTTAAAGGAAGATGATGAATAGGCCATGGTTGGATATTTTAGGAACACGAGTCAAAATGTTGATCGGGAATTTACTCTTATTAACTTTAATTTTATTTTAAACTAAAAATTATCAAGCATTTATTTAAAAAAAACGAAAAGTTAATTGAAATATTGCTGTATGCGATGAAAAGAGGGTTCTTCAATTAGGCTTATTGCATAGAATTGAGTAGAAACTATTTACTGCTGAGGTATTTATATACTTTTTGACCATAAATCTCAAATACATAGTGTAATTTTATCTTAAGGAAAATAATAAATTTTTAAACCAAAATTAACTATAAAGTGAAGTAAGCTATAGCACAACAGGATTATTATGGAACCACATAACAGTATTTCAGTTAAAAACATGCAGTGTGTTCCGTTCTGATTCTATAAATGTTCTAATGATAAAATACAAGAAACATATTTAACTGATTGTATTTCACACAAAAATATAGATTTATGTGTTCTAAATATGTTTTACCCAGGAGCACTCCTATGTATACTTTTATTTTGATCACCATAATATCTCTAATGTAATTTAAAAAACTTTATTAATATTCGAAAATATATTAATTTTTGGGAGGATTTTTTTACAAAGACAGTTTTTAGATTCAAACTACATTCTGATCGCAACTTCAAATTAAAAAGGATGCAATAAATTTGATACATAAAGATTTTCATTTACAAAACCATTGCGAATCTGCTTTTTATTGAAAATAGGAGCATTTGAATACTTTAAGATGCAAGGCTAGATTAATTACAAACAGCGAAAAGAATGTACATATCTGTGACAAAGTAAGGATACATCGAAACTATCCAGCTTATTTTAAAACTGCAATCCGTCTAGTTGTAAAAGAAGTAAAATTTTAGTGATGCCCTCAAGTCTCAAAACTATTCAAATAATTCAGCATGTTTCATCTTTCACTCTAGTATATTCCATTCCATACCTGTCAACTAATGACTCAATAAGGAATGTAATTCATCTAAAAATAAGATTTGATTTAAATTATTGCCAAACAATTGAATAAATTAGCATTTCTCAAAGGAAGCGAATTACATTTGTCGGAGATTTATTTTTGCTAAAAGAAGATCATTTTAACGGAAACTCTTTATATATTTTCAACTTATTGAAATATTAGGAATCTGAGTGTGTCAAAATTCTGGTTGATGTATGAGACATTTATGTAAGTTTCTTTAATCTTTAAGCAACTTTAAACTATCGTTGTAAAGATCGAGGGAGAGAATTTTAGAACTCTTTCATTATTATATGCAAGGCAACATGAAAAACCCAAAAATTTATCACCACATATTCTTAATAATCATCGAAACCGGAATTATATTTTCAATTTAATCGAGCCCTCTTTTCATTATATCTTATTTTAAATTTTCTTCAATAAATTCGACATAAATAGAATTTATAAAGCTACTAAGAAATGTGTTACATTCATCTCTGTCAGAGTTTCCAGAGAAAGGTTCAAGAAAATGGGCTAGCAAACGGTGTATAGAACTGATGATAATATAAATTTTGCAATCAGACAGCTTTTAGCGTTTGTATTTCTTCTTATGGGAAAATTAGACCTTCTTTGAATCAGCTTAGAATAAAACGGCAAAATCAAATATTTTAATAAAATAATGTGAATAGGAAAGTTAAACAGATTGGAAATAGTGTCGCAGTACGCCATTCACCTCCTGAAGTAAGACTCGTTTATTGTTTAATGGAATTATACTATCTTCTCACTCAAAACATAGGGGAATCTTGGTAAAACCAAGAGAATACATTGAAGGGCAAAGATCCCATAGGAGTATAAAAAGGGATCAAGGAATTTAAACAAGAGTAATTATGAGTTGAACTGGAGATTGCAAATATTATTGCTGAGAAAATCATTTTTGCTGTTCAAATAAAAAAAAGAAGAAGAGCGGCTAATAAATGTATTTCGTAATCGACCCAACACTAAATTTGTTGATTTTGTTGAGAGCATTGGCCATAATATATCATTTTAAATTACAATTGAATTTATCTATTTCATGCAAAATATTTTTCAATTTTAATTTTAATATTTTACAAAAAAAGGGCAAAAAATTCATTTTCGATGTAACACCATATAATATTTGCTAAGTTATGTGAAACGTTGCTATGCATTTTGAAATTTCACTAAGCTGAGATGGAAGGGACACTAAAACAAACTGGAGTTGCTTGATAACCTTCAATTTGGTTTGGGACCATGTTTCAATCAGATGCTGTTTCAACTCCTTTGTTTCAAATAGATTTCTACAATATATTATTTGCCTAATTTTTATTCATAACATTAGGAGACCAAATATGATCGTATGTTGCAGAAGTCTAATTGTTTTAACTGTTCCATGTATCAGCGCAATTCCCTAATAAAAATATAAAAGAAACCATTAATGTGACTAAGGCGACAACATCCTTTATGTCATAAAAAATTGAATATCAAGGACCATTTATTATCCCCTTTTAGACAAACGAGTAGATTAATCTTTTAATATAGTTCCCAATTAATGCAATAATGCGCTTTTTTAAGATTTTAAAATGAGATAATATATTAATCCTTCTCACGTACACTAAATTATAATCTACACCCTCTATAAGTGTTAGCTCAATGTAACGATAAAGATAAAGTTTTAGCAACCATTATATCCTACATTAGGCCTCTTTCAACCTCATCTTCGTTCTGAATTTTTATAAAAGGATTGAAAACTTCTACTTTGAATTTTTTTCATTTTAAACTCCCGTCGTAACCCGCACGACTGATTTCCCCTTTCTAACATATTTTTTACATTATTCAGGCAATATCTCGCTAAATCAATTCAATGCATTATCAGTTTTCCGAATTTTGATTCAATCAACTTGGTATATCAGCCTTTGTAACATATAAATGCATAGTTCCAATTTTTCAACCGCATAATCTTATGGCCTAAGTATTTTATAGTATTTCACATCGTCCGTTGTCACGATCTAAAGCCCATAAAGTTCGAAGCTGGTTGGCGTACGAAAAGATAAGATTCGTGTAAAAAAAATATCACAGGATATTTGTTATAACATAACCCCATAAGACGTAATATAAAAAGGTTGACGTTTATATTTTTATATGATTACAGCAATTTTTAAAGTTACTTTGGTTTTATATAATTTTCCACAATACCAGGATCATAGAGCCGTTCATTCGTTCATCAAGCTTTTACAGGGAGAATGATAACTTTTTTTATGATATTTTTTGGTACCAACATCTTTTCTAATAGTTTTATCAATCAAAGATTTTTAATGTAATTCATGCTCTCATTGAATCATGCAAGGCAATCCAAAACGGTAAAAATTTGCTTAAATGCTTTAACCGTATTGTTAGTTTGTTTACTTTATAGTCGCCGTCGGACTCTTGTAAAATTATCTCGAAGAGCCCAAAAGTAAGGATTGTCTTATTTCGATTTTGGCAGTTTAAGATATCTACTCTAATAGTCTCCTTGATTTTCAGACATGCGTGATCAGCAATGTGCTTATAGAAACTATCTAACAAGCTTTTTTACACTTAAAACAGTTTTTGAACTATTTAAGACGTAAAAGCCATACTTTTCTGATTTTTAAATTTATTCGTTTCAATACATGCATGGAGGAGTCTTATTATGACTATGTAAAATAGGGACCTTGTTGTATGTGTGGGCTCTGGTGGTTTGTTCGTAAGTTGGAAGTCGTTTAAGATTTTGGTAAGTTTTGTTTTTTTTATACTACGTCTTCATCAGTTTTAGAGTTGATTTTAACAAAAATCAATCAATCATCATAAATTTCTGAATTGAATTTTTACATTTTCCTGCGTATATCTTGCCGTTTTTAAAATTCATAACCACTTGAGAGTTTTCGTTAAATTTTTTTTATTATGGTTTGATAGTTCATACACAAAGGCAACAAATTTTGGTTCTTCTAAATCTCAGTCTCACAATTCAAGAGAATATCGTTTAAAAAATATTAAAAATAGTGGACTCACAACTCCTCTATACCGCCGCTATCGTCTCATTTGTATCCATATTTGTACGTAAAAGTACAAATATTCAAATAAACTATAAATATAAGATCTTTAATGTCGTCCTTGTTGATTTTTTAACACCGCTCCCTTGAGATCAACGTAATTAAATAACTGCCGACAACACCAAACTTTAAAGTGTGTTTTCAAAGTTATAAATAGTGACGCTTTTTTATAAGATAGTAAGTGGTGTTTCTTACGAGAACCAATAGACTTTATGGTAGGGTAGAGGTATTATTCCTAAGGTGTGCAGACAGTTAGTTCAAGAAAAATCCGTATTTCTTATTTATTCTTCTTTTTTAAATATAAGATCGTTAAACAAAGCTCACCTAGTTTATAAATCTCATAACTAAACAAAGTAGAAGCATGCTTACTTTATAAAATATCATCTTTTTATATTGATGATAAGTGAAAATACAAAAATTTATAATTTATAAATCTTTTATCCTAGCAAAAAAAAAACACTGAAAAAATCCATGAGATTTATAAAAGCGAACAATTTAATGCAGTTTATTTATATTTTCTCGGTCGCTGTCAACGAATTACTGGATTTTAATTCTAAAACAAAATCCTAAAAAATTGATGCTAAGGACTACATAGTATACAGGGGAAAACAGACTCATAATTTTATTATAAATTTTAAACCTCAACAAATTTGTTCCCCTAGTTTGTCGCCAATGTATCAATCTGTCCCTGGTTATGAGAGACGAGATATAGCCACCAAATAAAAACGCTCAAAATTTTTAATTACATAATATAAAAATGCGGCAATAATTGTAATAGAATATTAAAAAACGATAAAAGTTATGTTTTTAAAAAAAACCCTTTTTCAACAAATTCCCCAAAAATGATCCCATGTTTATTTATTTGTTCATAATCATAAATATATTCTTCAGGATAGGACGTTAATGAATTAAATTATGCTTCTTTCATATTTTTCAAAATTTTTAGCTTTAAACGCTGTACGATACATTTAATATTTTGAGTTCGGCTACAGTTGTCTTCTGAACATTCGACGTAGTGATTGACAGAATCGTGCAATGACCTGCCGACTTCTCTTAAAATTGAATTCTTACACTCATCCTTAAAATAAATTTCGCATCTGTCTTTTATTTTTAATAAATCAGAAAAATCTGTAGGGGCTTCTTCTTTACTTTTTAAACGATCTTCCCCCCTCCGTTTGATATTCTCCATTTCGTTGTTTACCGCACTCTGATATCCCAAAAATTCATTTTCACTGATTCTATGAAGATGACTTATAATTTGGTTATTTTTTACATTCCTTCTTCATTCATAAATTTTTAGTTTTTATATTCTTGGTTAATATTTCAATCCCCCTACTTGATTCAACTTCTATTATATAAGGGGTTTCTTCGAAGAAAGCTCATATATTTGGGTTTTATATTCAGAGTATCGATATTATATGACTTTCTCACCCCATTAGACAATTTCCTTTTATCGAAAATTTGATTGCTTTTGGTACAAAAACACAAATAAAATTAAATAGGTCTACGATCCCTTTCGCATCCATAACAAAGACTGACTGAACTCTATATCTCATCTCTGGAAAACTTAATGAAAAATAATATTTTAGGCAATAATCTACAATTCCTCATGCCAATTGAATCGATCATACGTCAGAAAGCCATTGATTCAAAAAGAATCTTAGGCTTAACAAAATTTACACAATGGTTTCTATAATTTGACTTTTTTTTTACCTGAATTGTATTGAGTTTGAGTTTTTTTAATTTTAATCCTATGAAGAATCTCGAAATTTGAGTTTTCGACAGATAAAACAAGGGCAGTTGACAGGGGCTTCCGTTTTGATCCACTAATTTAATGCAGTTGAAAATTATAATCGATTTTTTATTTATATCAGTTTTTTCAACCTGAGTCCTTACACCACCATGTAGATTTGAGAAACTTCTAAATGGGCCTGGAGGTGGAAAACACTTAAATGGGGATGTTAATAATTTACAAAAACTGGGTTACTTTGCTTTTAAAAGAAAAAATCAGAAATTATATCAACAATTTGTAAAGCTCTTTTTATACTAAATATTTTCAAATTAAGATTCTGAAAGAAGCAACACCAAAAGAATGAGTTTCCTTTTTTTGTAATTTAGCCAAAAATGCTCTATCCATAAAGGAATTTCGAACTCTATCTACTCATGAGAAAAAAAGAAGGGAAGAGTTGCTTAAAAATTATCGTCAAAGGGATCCAGCTCAAATCAGATGATGGATATGATACATTTTGACGTCTTAAGTCGACAAAAAATATTTAATTGGTTCCGCCAAACATATAGAGCTGAAAAAAGTATAACGAAGAAAGTTGAAATGTAAGAATTAATTGGATTACTGAAGGTAGAACATTCCCATAAACTGTTTTTTTTTGTTGAAAGGACAGAATTTCCTTCAGCAAACGATTTCTTTAAAATAAAACACCTTTCATAAACATGTTTTAAAAAAAACAAGATTTATGCCTTAAAACTGAAAGAATCTAGGAAATGTAATTGACCATGTGACAGAAAGGTATCTGGTGCAATATAGTCATTTTTGTCAGTATTAATATTTCCTACCCCCCCCCTTTTGTTTTTTAAATAAAAAGTTTTTCCTTTTATTTGGCATCAAAAATAAAAAAAGGTAAAGAAACACTGAATTATATTACTTTTAAATATTTGTAATGGGTTTTTTTCAGATGAGGGTGGTTCCCAATTTCTACAATTAATTTGTAATAGAAATATGTCAATTGATGGCATTTCTTGTTAATTTAATATGAAAAAATTTTAATATAAATTTTGCCCCCGTTTATCTTTACGATTGAGTAGGTCTTTAAAAGAAAGATTTTAATGAATTTAGTATTGTTTATTAATTCATCCTATTTATGAGAAATAATTTTTTTTTTTATTAAAGTGATATAATTACGGAAAATAATAGTTTGATTGTTAAAAGTTAGAAAAATTGGAAATATTGATAAAATCTGAATTGTGCGTGCGCATGTTTAATGGAAGTCATGGATCAGAATATTCATTACGCCAATGCATCAAAACAATTTCAAAGAAAAATACAAAAGATTTTATTATCTATTGATGGCTGTGGATTTAGGTTAGAATACAATTCAAATAATAGTAGTGAAAATATTAATACTGTACCATCATCACTTGTTAAACGAAAATTATCAGTCAGTATGGTGGTGGAAAACTAATTATAGGGGATATGTCAGAAAATATCAACAAAAAGTCAGATAAAATTGAAAATGATAGACATAAGGATCCGAGTAAATGGATTTATTACAGTCTCGAAGATGATGGAAGTGAAAAATTATATGGATCTGGATATTCTATAAATCAACTCAATCAAAAAATTGCTCATGATTTTTTGAAAGAAAGAAAATTGAAAAAGCAAAATTCTATTATACCTGACCACGTCGAAACACAATCCACCGACAATGAAGGAACAATAGAGTTTAAAAAACCAATGCCAAAAAAAACTAATAATACTAATTTAAAACAGATATTTTTAGAACTTTAAAATATTTTTGTGAGTTTTATATTGCGACAAAAATGGCCAACTTCTCAAAAAATCTAATATCCCTATAATTATAAATAAAAGGTAAAAATACACTTTTGGGTATAGAAAAGGCACAAATATTTTAATTTATGCTTTTAAATCATGAAATCGGCCGTCGAACATTTTTTTATATTTTTTTAAATCATAAGTTATTTTTAAGCTTGTGGTGCAGACTGCAGCCTAATTTATGTGTTAAAATTTTCTGCGGAAGAAAAGCCCTTTCGAAGTTGACCAACGTTGATTTTATTCCAAGGGATGCCAATTGGAATTAACACACCCCAGTCCGCTCTAAAGAGTGTCGTGCGAAAATATTAAAATTACATTTGATTCATTAACACCTTTCCATCTCTGTTTATGATGCACCTCTCAACATTTCGGCGAATTTCGGTATTTTATAAAACTCCTTAGTCATAGGCTTTCAATTTTTCGATTTTTCATATTTTATGTCGAATCTTACAAGAGAATTTTTAGGCATGGTATCATGTTGCCCTGCTAGGTATATATAATGGAAAATCAGTGTCCTCTTATCTGAATAAAGGTATACAATGTTCTTTGTGCCTTTTTACCAAAACACCAGGTTATCTTGTCAAACTAATAGATGGGGAGCTTGAATGATATTTCGATTTTACTATTTTTTTAGAATGAACCTTTGCTCTTTTGCCAAATAAATTTCTTACATTGCATAGAAATTCATATCCGTTTTGCATCCTCGCCTGCTGTTCTTAATATGAAGAACATTTTAAACATATTTATGACCCGTTCGAATCCTCATACCCTGTTAAAGTTTACTCTGAAACTTCTCTAAGGCTAATAGGTGGTGGAGATGTGGTATCTGGTTGACTAGAAGATGCTTCAGATATATACATTATTTTCTTCTCTCCACAACTTTTATGAAATTTCAATAAAGGGAATGGATTTCCGTTACCATAAGCAATTTTATATAAGAATGGGGATGAAGGTAAGCCTTAGCGACACTTTTCTTTGTCAAAATCTTACTCTTAAGAAAATATTCAATTTCGTTTTTCGAAGCTTGGGGAATATCCAGATATTTTCCAGTTCTCTTTAGGGTGTACAGAATCAAAAATTGATCGGTTAAGTTGACGATGGCGCTGGGATGAGTCGCTTCTTCCAGTTAGCCTTGATAATCTCTCTAAATATTCGTAAGTTTTTCCTTCTACAACGAGAGGAAACGAATTATTGTACGTGAAATTTGTTTATAAACTACATTATGCCAATTTTTTTTTTAAAAAGAACCAATAAAATTAATTATTCTTTTGTAAAAATTAATTTTCATTTTTTGATTTTATTGTTCCTGCTCCAAAACTCTGACAATTCAAGATTTCGTATTTTCGCACGATACTTGTGAAATTTTATTACTTTTACAACTGTGTTTGGAAACTTCTGGCATATTAAAGTAAACAAATAACTTCGTGCTTTATTTATAATCCTAATTCAAATATTTTGCAAAGAGGCTGAGACAATTTTTGTTTAAAAAGTATTTTGAATAGTATTCAACTATGGTCATTGAAATTTACCTTAAGAACATAATGAAATCCTCAAAATATTTTTTTTAATAAAGGTAAACTATGTATTACACAGTTAATTGATTCCTGATTTTATCGAAACTGAAAAGTATAAAAAGTGGGAGCAGACCTACCGTGAAACCTTAGCGAAGGGGGTAGGGTCAACAAATGTCATTTTCGGTCTAAAGTAATTTGCGAAAGGCCTAAAAATTTACATCTGAATTTTTATAGAATTTAGTCCGATTTTAATTTTTTTTATTTTCTTGTATGGATTTGTAAGTTTCTGAGTTTTTTTTGGTAACTAAATTATAACATTGCTAATTTGTTATTTCTAATATTAAAAGGTGTTATGAAAAGCTTGTTTCAAAAACAGTATATGCAATAATGTTATTTTAAACAATGCTGTAGGAAGGATATCTGAAAAGAAATTTTCTGTTGAAATTAATTTTGAGAAATCACTTTGCGCATTTATGTTGCATTCGAGGGGACAGATTTTTTATTTTTTTCTAATATTTAATACTTTACAGACATTGATGAAGCTGCGCCATTCGTAAAGTTCATCAGGATAAAAAAACGAAAGAAAAGATAGCTATTCAAAATTTACTGATATAAATACTAGAGTTATATAAAGAATAGCCTGGTGAAGGGATAGGCAAATCATACTCTTCTCTTCAAAAGGAAGCGTAGCTATTTTATTTTTCGTTCTCGGACTGGATGTGTAAAACCTTACTGGTCTCTTTCAAAGAGGCTTCACAGTCCACTATCCTGCCCCGATGCGGACGCCAAGTAAACACTACAGCTAAGATCAGTAGTAGCGGGGACTCCATCCACTAAACGTCCCACTCAATATATTCCCACTATGGGCACGGTACTACAAGGGCCTTGGTTTGCGGGGAAGTGTAACAATCTCATTGTTAGCACAAGTTAACTGCCAAAACTATCGGCGATAGTGTGGGTGTTTCAATCCCTCTCAAAATATCCACCTTTCTCTCTAGTAAGGCTATAAGTCATCGATATTTACTCGGAAAATTCTCTCTAAAATATCTTGCTTAGTTTTGCTTTTTAGTAATTGGATATTTTCGATCTGTACTGCATTATAGTACTTAATATAATTCTTTCTATAACCTACATTACACGACTGCGAATAACTCTTATGTTGCCGGGTTACTTTCTATTATCGAGTTTCAATATCCCCCTTTACTCCCTCGAGATTTTGTGGTTTTTGGCAGTTTCTTTAAAATTAATGTTCAAAACATTGAGAAACGAAAAACGCTATTTGATATGTTTCCAAATTAACAGAACTCTGCAAATGGGGGGGGGCGATTCTATCACCCAAACAGGTACTAATAGAACGGTTGAAATGGAAAGCTCGGTTGTATAAAATAAAATAAATACACCGAAAGATTTATAATAAATATATTTAAAAATTTAACCATATAAGTTGCAATCTGGTGATTAGAAATGCTAATTGCCAACGAGGATTAAACTGTATGAACATTATATCTGTGTAGCATTATCAAATAATAGTGAAACGTATTTCAGAGCTCTTATTTATTTGCGTAATTCTTTCGCTTTTTAATAATTTTGACTGAAAAGAGTAAATAGTTACCTAGAACCCAGAACGTAGATGGTATGAAAATTAAATGCTCGAAATTTAACATTGCAGTAAAAAACATTATTTCCAAGATAAAAAGGATATTTATTACTTAAAAAATATTCGAATCGTACTCTGCATATTTCTATTCTGTCACATTAATAAATATATCCGGACATCGTTCAAATGGAGCAACAACAGAACGGAAAAACATAGAATGAGAATATCATAGTTACTTTCAGCCTCTTATAGTTTCACGAATAGAGTACTCAAACAAATGCACATTGAGTCAATTTCATTTAAATAAAAAAAAACAAAATTTTTGGGGGGTTTTAGAAAAAAAAATCAATTTCGTACTTTTTTTTTATTGAATTGGGGGTATAAATACTAGGCACAGTAAACTTTAATTTTGTATGGAAGACTCGTCCTTTATAAAAAAAACGCTATATGTAAAAAATAAATTATTTGATGCTTTTTACACCCAAATCGGATATCTCATTAGTTAATTCAATTAAACAGGGATAGTTGTGTCTATACTGTATTTATGTTTTTTTTTAGATTCTAACTTATATTATCCGAATTACGTTAGATAAAACATTCTCTACTTTATATGAATAGGTAATTCGCAGATTTTGTCTCCAAAAGATATAATTTAAGCATGCGCCTGAAAAATAATAAATGAACGGGGTGTACGCTGGTGTAACTGGTTGACAATTCATATATTTTAAAGGGTAATTTCCTTTTAGCGGCAGTTATATTGTTTTATTTATTAAATAGTTTTTTTTAATATGAATTTTTTCGCTTTGCCTCGTACAGAAGAAGAACCCGTGGGATTCTTGCAAGAAATGGGTGTACTACCAGCTAGGAGAATATATATAAACGACCACGAAATGAAGCTCTACTTTGGATTGCGTATTTCCTGGGATTGTAGAAAATCCACCTGTCGAAAAAGATCAACATCTGCAGTAGAAATTGATTCAATGGAAGTCGACTACCGTTCGCTTTTTCTACTGCTGGGCCAAGGAATTGACGTCGATCAAGTTCTGCGAGGAGGAATTGCGGATGAACAAGAACACAGCCGTCGACTGGAATAACTACATGCGAGAAACCTGCACCGAGTACCTTAACCAACAACCAAAACAAAAGATTAGGGGCGATTGATTAATCGTCTAAATTGGCGAGAGCTTGTTCACTTAGCGAAAGAACAATGCCGGCCGAGTGCTTCCTCGGCAGTGGGTCTTTAGAGAACTCTGCCGTGAGACGTGCAGATGCTTTTGGTTAAAGTTGTCGATCGTAGTGCCTCTACATTGATGGCGTCAATTTTGGATAATATTGAACCAGACTCTATCATTTACTCGGGTAGTTGGGGTGCTTATAAGACCAAAGAGTTGGAAAAGGCTGGATTTCAGCGCTTCAAAGTAAATCATCGCTGCAGCTTTGTTGATCCGGACACAGCAGTCCACACTCAGACCGTCGAGCGAATGTGGTAATCAGCTAAATGGCGCAACAAACGACACAGAGGAACAGCGCGCCATCATTTGAAGTCATATTTGGCAGAATTTATTTGGAGGCAGCAGGTCGAAGACAGCAACGTGCTCGAGTCGGTGCTCGACGCAATCAAAGCTTTCTGGCCGCCGGAATATCAATTATAATTGTTGTTGAGTATATAAATAAATAATTTGTTGTTTTTTTAAATATGGCCCTCGTTAAAAGGAAAGTACATTTTAAAGTTATTATCTTTTTCAAAAATTTAAAAATAAGATATTATGAAAAACAATTTTTGTTTTCAAGATCATAAAATTTGTAAATAACATCCTTAAAAACAACGAATAAATCATAATTCCAAATAATTAAAATAAGACAAATAAAAAATATTTAAATTTAATATGAACGTTGGTAAACAAGTTGTTTAATAAACACAAGCAACATGCGTGAAAAAGATTAAACAATATTTGTTTGTTAGTTATAATTTATTTTAGAGTCTCGTGGAATAAGATAATTAAAGAGAGTTTTTATCTAAAATTAAAGCATCGTAGCTCCAATATGAGGTCAGCAATCATTAAATACACCATTGCTGATAAATTAATTGTTTAATTATCAAAAGAATAATTTTGTTCAGTTAGAGTTGAGTTCTGTCAATGGTATTTTTGTTAGTTATCAATTTTTTCCAGGTGTTATAAAATTATTGGATGAGCAAAAAGAAACAAAGATACGCCACAATTTGATTATTCAGGCATTTCTTCATCAATAATCATCTTGAATTTTTGTAAATTGAGATGTTCCGCATTGAAATTATTTAAGCAATGCAATGAGTAGCCAAATTTTTAGAATATATACAAACTTGCCAATTATATTTCCCAATATATGTTCATTTCATGTATAGCTCGAGTAATGTTTAATTAGTGCAAAATTAGTATTTACACGCACGCGCGTGCTTTGTTCAATTCAATGAATACACTCGTGGAAGAATTTGAACGCGATTGCCAGACACTAGACGTAAATAATTTGTGATTAATGTAAAGGTCGGTACTGGAAATTCTTCTGTTTCTCGTGACGTACATCTAGCAAATCAAAAATTATTGAGATATCATAGCGTTGAAAGAGCATATAATATAAGTTTTTCTGTACTTTTGAATTCAAAAAATAAATTCACTCTATACCAAGCTGTGATTCTTGCGGATGTAAGTTTAATGAAAGAGTGGGATACATTTACTATTCAAAATTTGCATGAGCTATTGACCAAATTATTCGAAATCTTCAATATTTTAACCGAAGATGTTAATTATATAGCAGTGCTTAGACGATTTTGCTATCTTTTGGCTAAAGTCTGTAAAAGAGGCCACAGCCATTTCTTTGAGAACTTTGTCCAATCTATTGTAGAATCGACGGCAAATTTATTAATAACTCACGCAAATCCTCTTTTGGAGTTGACTTATTTTACGCTTATACATTCAATAATACTTGAATATTCTGAAGTAAAAGCTTCATTCGCTTATATTACATTTGAAGATATGATTAATTTCAGGATGGAATTTGAAACAAAGTATTTGTTTCTTTTGCTTAAATTAACAATGGACGCCATTTTGGCGCGAATTGTTCATGGAACCATCCATGTTTTAATTGCACCAATTTATAACCGTCAATTACTGCAATGTCTTGAATCAATAATGTCATGGCGTTTTAATTTAACTAAAAATAATTTTAAATACATATGGCTTCAAGAGTCCCAGATCAATTTCGAACCGCCAGAGTACTGGGCCGAGACGATGGAAAAATACGACATCTGTTTATTGATATTTTATATTTTCGGCCAGTTTTATTCTGATTCTTCCTTGTGTGAAATAGCAGCATCTTGTTTCATTCAATATTCATCTCTAAATATTGAGACACTAAACAATAAAAAATTTATCGCATATCACATAAATAATTATAATCAAAAATTCACCGAACTTGTCCCTTTAGTGTGCAATAACCCTACTCCTAATGCCATTTGGTGTATTTGCTCGGGCATGCGTAGATTCCAGGAATCTCCCATCAAAGTTAAAACTCAATCTGACCATAATATTAATTATATTGACTTTTCTCTGGACAAATCGGATTATCTCACGCCAATCATTCAACATATCGTAGAAAATTTGTCTACATCTGAAGAAGCCAGTGACATTTATATTGATGCTGCTAATGAATTTTGTTGTTATGTACAAAACATTCGAGAAACTATCAATAAAAATAACTATCCAGAATCATTTATAGCAACATTTTCCCAAAACCTTGATATAATCGGTAGATATATTATAGAACGAGATCTTATTTGTCCTCTTGGGCATTTACCCAACCTCGAATTGAAGGTTTACGGCTTTTCTGTGCATAACGATCAACTAAAATTTGATAAAACACAACATTCATGGGTTGAAGACTGTGGATATTCTTTTATTTGCCATTTTCCTTTCTATTTGTCTCAAAAACTTAACCAAATTATCGATCAAACTTTTTCGTTATTTTTATCAGAAGATGCTGAAATTCGAAGTCATATCCCAGAACTATTTTACAACACCGAAAAAATCATCGGCTTTTTCATCAACACTTTAATTGATTATACCTCCGATTGTTTTATGTATTTCGCCATCTTATATCTCATTAACCCCAATGTATCGAAACGCAGGACTAAAGAATTTGTTAGATGCTATTTGGAATGGCAAAATGACCAAAACTTTGATAAATCCCCTAAATTTATTTCACAGGCTTCCTTAAATATTAACGCGCATGTGCAATTTTTTGTTTTTGTTTTAATAATATGGCAATTATACATCGAATATATAAAAAATGTAGCATTTCCTGAACAAATCATTCCCGCTTTGAATGCTATCCATAAGTTTTTATACCATTTTCCATTATTTTTTGAAAAAGTTACTGTTCTAAATTACAAAAACGGTGTCTTGAACACAGATAAAAGGGAAAATTGCGTGAAATTCATTGATGACAATCACGATAGATGTGCTATTATTTCGATTCTAGTTGAAAATTGTTATTTTCTTTTTAAATTTCTTCATAATATAACCACTATTAATGATCAATGTTCTGCAATTCTTATTCGGGCCTGCCAGACAGTGCATCGTTATTCACTATTCGATGCCAAATGGACGGTTGAAACATGCACAAAATTTTTGGACATTCTCATGGAGTCCTTACAAAATTCTTCTCAAATAAATCAATCTTTTATTAAAAATTTAGTCGGGGTTATCGTCATTAGTGCTTCGTATTGCAGGTTAAAAAATGGGCATGAGAAATTTTCACGTGAATTACGTATATCTATGCAGCCGAAATTCTCTCGAGAGGGAAATGACTTCCCTTCTTTAGGATTTATTTCGCAGGATTCTAAAATTCTAGAACATACATGGCTATTAAATATTTCATTTTTAGAGGGAGTTCTCGTGTCCTTCCAAGTACCAAAACATACAGAAAAACAATATCCATTGTTAATCGGATTGGTTTTTCAGGATTTTCATAAAATACTGGCGGGTGTAATAATAAAAGGTGGAAGTAATAACAATATATTACTAAAATATGTAGTAGTTATTCAAAAATTCATTAATTTGTTTAAACATTATTCTGCCGCTAATCTCAATTTCCTTCAACATATTGAATTGATTGAAATGGTCTGTAACACTTATTTTTTATCAATTCAAAATCGTATTCCTTGTAAAAATATCAAAGATGAAAAAAATATACTCAAACAAACCCTTAAAATTTATCGCGCATTCGCATCATATACAGTTTCTGCCATCCATGTAGCTGATTCAATCACTTTTAATCGTTCAAGCACTGACGATCCAAATGTTTCTGAAAAACTTTTTTATTCCACCAAAAATATCCTTTTTAATCTTCTTGTTAATTCAAACGATGAATTTTTTATGATTCCTAAATTTGCGCATGGAATTTTTGATGCAGTTTCTGAATTTATTCAACAATATAAATGTAAAATTAAAAAACTTTGTGTAAGGGATCTTGAATGTTTAATTAAATATATTGCAATGGGTGTTAAAAGTGATTGTCTTGATCGAAAATGTCAATTATTTCAATCAATCGGATATCTTGTCAAGTCCCTTAATGCTCCAGAGGATACTGATAAATATTATAATGACAAAAATCGTATAGAACCCCTTATTAATGTATATCAACGCGAATATTTATTTAGGTAATAATTGAAATAATGGCTAAAGAACCGATTTCTCTTGATCTTTTGGATTATTTTTGTAATGCCTTTCTTTATTTAATTAAATACTATTATATGGAAGTATTAAAATTTATCAATATTTTTTTAACTCAGAGTCATACCATTCCTTCTGTTTCCTCCAATATATATCAGCTTATTGATATAATTCACAAGTTTTCCGCTGAAACAACAAATTTAAAATATGACTTTGATTTAGCTCTAGTTATTCATCACTTTCTCAATCTTATTTCGATTCTAAGAAACCAAAATCATTTTTTTTAACATGTATATGACAAAAGTAGAGTAGCTTTTTCTTTAATGTAAATAAAATTTTTTATAGATTATTGTTCTCCTACTATTTAATATCCAGGTTAAAAAGAACTGATTTCTTTTTAACCACGGCCGTATACAAATTAGCTTTGGTACAATTGAATCCACTGTCCATTTTAATAAGGCTTGTATGGTTGTAGAACAAATAAGCAGATCTTTTGAAATCTTATTATTATAATCAAGCTAATAGTTGCATAGCATCTAAAACCGTGCTCCTTTTTGTATTCAATTGTATCAATTTTTACCTCCAACACAAAGAAGGGATAATATTTCCATTAAAAAAATAAATATATTCATTTATCAAAATTGATGCACTTTTCAACTTTATTTTTAGGATTTAATCAAAAGATTAAATTAATTCCCTAGGGATATAATGCTCGTAGATAAAGGTAGGAGGAGTGCTCAATATACTACAGTTATTAAGCACGGAAGCGAGTCTACAACGAGGCAGGAAGGGGCTTTACGAATTTGCTCTTAGACCTAACAAAAATATTATCTGATTTTATTTTATATTTTAACTGTCTGTTTTTAAGAGTTTGTAATTCGAGGATTGAAAGCTAAACGAGAAGGTAGATTTTGTTTGAAATGAGCAGATTTCTTTGAAAACATTGGGAAAAAAACTATTTTGTTTTGGCATTGATTGGAATATGAAACCATGTTCCTCTTTTTCGAGAGAAGCTTCCCGATATATAAGTTGGAATTAGCAAACTTTTAAGTTGTAACGAAACACAAATCATCTGAAATAGTGTGGCAGCCGCATCACCGATTAGCTCGTGTAAAATTTATTTTCTCTAAGAAAGCCCTATACATAGAATATGGGTTCGCTGAGTAAGCTCCTCCATATATCGTTCTATACTATTTATTCAGAGCAGAATTTATGCAACCTAGACGCCTCCGAGTATGTAACGAATGTCTTTTTACAGTTTGCATTACAAAAATATTTTCAATATTATTTTGTGGTTGATAATAATCCATTGGTAAAGCTTTTTTTTTTTATCATAGATCTTCTTAAAGGAAGGGCATTATTTAAACTCAATATTGGCATGTTTAAAATCTAAATCCGTCTCGTACGAGAGTGTTGAGTATTTTTTTTAGCTTTGTCTAAGTACGCGTTGAAACCCTGGTATCTTGACAGAACGAGGCCATTTAAGAAGTTTTATGTTGCAGTTTAGCAAAAAACATTAAAAATAATACGTTGTACAATAATTTGAAAGAAAGAAAATATAAATCCATTTTTAAATTGAAATATATCATAAAAATTGCATAAACAAAAAGTGAGAATAAAATAACAGAGTTCTTCTTAATTTATAGAAATATAAAGCGCATAATATTCAGAATCTACACACTAAATAAATTTAAGTCTTGCTTTCAAATTATAGGCATACTGAATCGGATTGAATAATATGATACAATTTTGGAAATTTGTTAATTTCTTTGAAAACGCTATTGTTCTTATTTCAATAGATTTTGCGAAAATCATGCATAATTTGTTAAAATCGTTTTTTTATTGATTTTATATATGAATGTTCTTTTTTCTTTTACAAATAAGTTAATTTAAACAATTGTATACAAGATAAATTTTTATTTTGTAGTAAAAAAATATAGTGGCGAATTTAAGCCCCTTTTGACTTCCTTAATATATACGAATCCTGTAAATCGGATTATTTAAAATCGCAACAAGATTATATTACTTTGATATTATAAAAATTTGCGATGATGATGGATTTATACACCGTTATTTTACCAACATATAATGAATTCGAAAATGTTCAGATTTTGATTCCTTTATTAATTCAAGCTTTAAATTTATGGTTTCAATGTTTTTAATAAATTTTAAGTTCGACCAAATTTGAAATAATAACTGTAGATGATAATAGTCCAGATAAAACGCATGAAAAAATATTAGAGATGGCTCAAATATATCAAGACACAAAAATAGTAATAATAATCATATTTAAAAAAGATATCCATAAAAAGACCCATGAAACTTGGATTAGGTACGCTAATCTTCCTTTTAGCCGAATTATTTTTTAAATTACATAATTCAAATTTCTGAAACACAAAGGTTATATTTTATCCGATTCTACCGAAGAGGTAGTGTGATTTAGCCGATAATATTGTCTGTTCACAACAGGTGCCTGCTCATCGCCATTTTTCTCCTATGAATCAATATATTATTAAATAATCATAAAAATTTCAACAAAGTTTAATAAAAATAATTTTTTTTTTTATAATAATCTTGTTGAGCTGAGCTAATACCCAAACGACTAACAGAGCTAGGATCTGCAGAGAAAAAGCAATGAGGAATATTTAAAACATTACTTAATATTTGGTTCTCCCCTATTGCATTTGGCAAGAGTTTCTACATCCTTCTCTTCAACGCATAGAATTAATTTGTTTAATCCGCTTATGATAATTTTTACCTTCAGATATGACTAGTGGCCGGCTAGACTCGTGATTTAAAAAAACAAATTATTGCGCCTACTCTATTCCCTTTATTCTTTATGTTAAATAAACTCATTCTTAGAATTAAAAAAATGCCTTGAATATTAAACTTTATCACTCATTCCGGTTCGAAATTTACGAAAACAGGGGGGGGGGGGGTTGTAAACAACACTATTTGATGTGCAACGTAATTTGCGATCAACCGCGAAACCTTTTTAGATATTAGCTTTTTTTTCAAAGTAAAACATATCCTATTTATACTTTAATATACTAACCGTTATCCTTCTCAATAAAATTTCATCTGATTAAATTGCAAATATTTAAATAAAATTGTTGATTGAAACTTACGCAAAGATAGTGGTCTTTACAAATGTACTAATAAACTAACAAAGGATTTTATTAATTTTAATACATGTTCTAATTTTTTAAAATATGGATAAAATTTTATTCATATTTTAATAAATATTTGTATGCTTTTATAAATGTAAAATAATAGCTTCAATTAAAAATATGTCTCCTTTTCTCATTAAAAAATATATTGATTTGAATCAATATTATGGCCGAGGCTTAATAAATGGGCAATATTTTCCTTCAAATGTATAATATCTTAATTTTTGTTCAACACGCAATTTTTGAAATATAAGCTTTTCTTTTATGAGAGAAACTTCCTGCAATCTCAATGGTCTCGGCCAACTTTTACGTTGACAATAATAATGTCAAGAAACAAAATGATAAGGATGAGATTCCACTCCTTAAACCCCACACCTAATCTCGTTCTCTTGCAATGCCATACCTCATGGGTATTGACCGCCACCTTAACATCATAATATAAATAATTTATAAGAAGAGAATGGACCTTATTTAAAACGATTTATTTGTTACTGGTGAAAATACTAACACTGTGAAAATATCTGACTGTTTTCGATTTAATTTCTTTACATCCTTTTGCAAATTATAATGTTCGGATATATTTTAAATCCCAAAACACTCCGCAATGGACCAAAATTTCTTAAAGTAATGGAAAGTTTTATATGTTTTAGGGATAAAAGGAGAATTTGTAAAAAAACACCAATATTTATTACCCCAGGATTCCTACCCCCATTGAAATTGCCCCTACCTTACCATGAATGGCGTTGGTTGTCGTAGGAAAAATTACGAATTATCATATAAAGAGCATTGCTACATATGACTTTTGGTACACTTACCAACATTTGACGTGACCGACAGTTGCTTAAATTAGCGGATCACACGGCAAACGGCGTTACTAACTGAGTTCAGGACTCCCTCCTTATGTTTACGGGATTGATTTTCGAAATACGTCCAATAGTTAAATTTATGCGGAAAAAATATAAACTTTAAATGTTATATTTATTTTCCATTAAATTTAAATATTGCTTAAGTTCTTTAAAAAATAATGTTAAGGAGTTTGGCGTTAGAGCATTGTATCGAAAATACCTCTACGATTTATAGCCTCTTGCATTAATTTTCGGCACGTTTCCCTCTTATTTGTTCTCGAAATTAATTCAAAAAATTATATTTAAAAAATTTTTCTATCATTAGTTTTTTTTCTGAGATATTGTAAAATGTAGGAAACAATGTAATTATAAAAGTTTCATGCAATATTGAAGGGAATAAAACACATAGAGCTGTTGATAGATGATAAAAGTTCAATTTTTGGCATTAAAAGCTTCATATAGTGTTTTTGCAGAGTAAAATATTTTCGGCCTGCCTGAGAAACAAAAAATGAGCGGGTGAAAAATCTGTTGAACTAATTATTTCCTCGAATTTTGTTCTTAATTTTATGTTTTATTGTAAGAAATATTTTCAAGAAAAACGAAGGCTCTCTTTTCAATATTATTATGCCTAAATTTTAATAAAAATAACTCGAAAAAAATATGAAAATAGTTATGTTTATTGCGGAAATCTAATGCATCACAATAAAATAACAAATTAATGTTCATTAAAAAGGAAACTAACAACTTGTTATTCTGATTTTTGAAACGATTAAAATGGCTGACACTATGGATGAATATTTCTCTGCCTTTTTTCTCATAATTAGACAAAAACAACTTTCGTCGATAATGTATTATGGTTTCTATTTACTAAATGTGATATCTTTTTCAATAAATTCACTATTTTTTTCTTTCCAGTTAAAATTGAATTAGATTGAGGGTTAAATGGAAAGATGTTCACGGCCTCGATAATTTAAACTAGAGGTACGATTCCATAATTCTGATAACAGTTTTCTTGTTATTACAATAACTATAAAAGCAATCAATTTTTAAATATTCTCATAAAAAGGGCTGGGCTTTGGCTTATGTCAAGTAATTATCGTGTGCTCGTGTTTTTGAATGTTGTTTTTCAACTGTCCCTTTAAAAAGGGAATTTTTTTTAACAGTTACTATCCTCTCTTTTATATTATAACGACAATTAATTCCTGTCAATAATTTCGCAGATTTTTATTTCAAATTGAGGATAAGACTTTAATGTAATTAATGCATCCAGAGTATTATTTCGTCTATTATCCTCCTTTCGCTCAAATTCTTATAGTAACCTCTTGTGAAAATAATCTATACTATACGGGTGTTTAATATTTAAATTAAAATTACAATGATTTCAACAAAAAATTTAGCAGCCACATAAATATAATAAAAAAGGGCGAAGTTGGGAATGAACATATTGTATTCAAAATTAAATTGGAAATTTGGTGTCTAAAAAATTAAATTATCAAATATAGGCTCTTATTTTAATGGAAATAGCCAAAGCCTTTTAACGTGGAAAATGGTTGCGTTACAGTAGTATATTTCTCTCAGTGGCTTATTTTACTTTATAATTTATTTGTATTCTTCAAAAAATAAATATTATATCCCAAATCCTATATTGTATGTAGTTCATCCTTCTTAGAAGATCTCTTTATGACAATTCAAGTTTATTTACCTAAAATTTTACCATCAAGCTTCTTTCTCAAAATATAAATTGTTTTTAGAGTTAACACTCTTCTCCATGATACGTTGTGTATGTTTATCTCTACAGCTTATTGTTTCTTCATTAATTTAAATAAGGGCTATATGAGATCTTCCTACCTACTGAGCCCTTCTATTGTGCCAGCATTCCACTCCATTTAATGTCGCTAATAATCTCTTTACCTTTCGCTTCCTGAATGATATTTGTATAAAGGGAGACATGGGAGGACATATTTGATCAATATGTGTATCGCCGATCGTTCTAAAACATCTTCTTTTATGTAGATTTTAGCCCGATATTCTATTATTAGTCGCAATGAAATGAATTTTTTGTCCTTATTTTATTAAAGTATAATAGATTGTTATTAATTGATGGGAATGCAAGAGTCATTTAAACCATTTTACATAAATTCAGATTTTAGGGGTTTGCCCATTCCCTTTGTAGTTAACATTCTTGATTTTTTCTTGAAATATTTTGTTTTTAATTCGAACACGCACGCTGTATGATGGGCTTTGTGCAGTTATTTTCCCATTGAATTCATACTTTAAACCTAAAAATTCGAAATGTTAATTATAAGGTTGAATTCTTTTGATTCTAGCAACAATTCAATTAGAATACCAAAAAAAGCAATTGAAAAATATTGTGATTTTGAAGTTCACAGATCAAAGACGATATAAATTATTTAGCTTGAAATTGTACCTTTAATTGTGTATGAATGGCTGTATTAAGAATATGCCTTTAAGCCGGAGTTCTCAAACTGTTATAGGCAGTGCCCTTCTTATCAAAATAGTAAACTTTTTGGGCCATTTGAAATGTGAAAAAGGGGAGGAAAGCGAAAAAAAAGATATCTTTATAATTTTTAACTTTTCAAGGGACTAACTGATTATTTTCTATCCCTATTATAGGAAACCTGGCCTTTAGGTGCATTCATCATATAAAACTGTAATTTCTATTAGCACCTTAAATTTTGTGAACCCTTGAGGAAATCAATCTCCATCCAAATGAAAATGCGCAATAAAAAAAAACGCCTAATTTTGTTATAAAATTATATTCTTGTAGCACATTAAATCTTTCTGAGGCCAACATATTTATACGAATTATACCCTTTCTCTCTAAATCATTTTTAGAAGAGAATCTTTAAATGCGAGATTCAGCCAGCTTATGTGCATTAAGATGGGACAGTTTGAATAAATTAGTTCAGCTTTCCCCCAAAAAGTAAGGGAAATAAATGTATCCTTTCGTGATTCTACAGTTAAAGCAATAAAATGGAAGATTGAGAAAAAATAATTTTAGAGTGGCGCGAATGGGATTTATGGAGTGTCAGCGTGGCAATATTTCGCGTTGGATCCTAGTTTCTTTTCGTTCAAACTCCAAAAATACCTGGAGAATTATTTGGTTTAAATAGATTAAATTTTAACGAATTATTTCAAATTTCTTTTAGGATATTTTTAAAGCTTTTTAAATAGTTATAAATATAAAAAGGACCAGATTATATTTTTGATAAATAAATTCCTTCCATCCATTAATATGAGTTTTTGTAAAAGAAATAAATATTGTCTCAGATAATACTCTTTAGACGCTATTTTTTCTTTAGATTTATTTATTATTATAAAATAAACTATTTAGAAAATGTAGGCCTTGCTAATAAAAGTTTACTTAACAATATAAGTATAATTGCCTGATTATATGCCCACGTTGTTATGTATGGGAAAGGCTGAATTTTCATTTAATCGGTATAAAATTGTAAATTTAGTGTACGTCCCAGAGACGGATATTTAATTTACTGCTTTTGTACGAGCAAAAGAAGAAAAAAAGAGAATTTGTTATGATCAACATTAAGTCCCGCCAGATAAACTATTTAAAAACAATTGAATTTAAATTTCGTTTAAATCTATTCATTTGCATACATTCTACTGATGCTATACCTTGAATTACGTCTCAATACGTATTAGGCCACTACAAAATTGAGTTTGCCTTTTATGATATAAGTTTTTGATTTATTTGTAACTTGTTTGCCCCACTTCATCGGAAAATTATTTTTTACTTTAACAAACGAAGAAATCCATATGAGATTAAATAATAATAAAAATATATAACTTTTTTGTTATCTGTATTAATTTTCTGATCTTTAAACGACTCTTATTCATAACCTGAGAATAAATGCCAACATAAAGAATGCCCGATGAGTATTCCATGTATGCAAAAAATATTAGGAGGAGAAAACTATAAATAAATTTCTGGACTGTGTCAATTAAGGAAGCCATGTTATGAAATTTTTATCTAAATTGAGAGAATGTAAAAATAAATTGAATGCTTTCCATTTTTAATAATTGATATTATTATATCTAGGCACTGCTTACGTTCATGGGTTAAATTTTTCATCCGGGAATTATATTATAATAATGGATTCAGATCTTTCTCACAATGTATTTTGTCTGGATATTAATTATTTAGCCAATATATATTTGTGATTTTATAAAGTATGTTTTTTAATTAATTTTTGATTTCAGAAATTAAAAGATCTTGATATTGTTGTGGGATCTAGATACGTTATAGGTGGGGAAATTAAAGGATGGGGTTTGAAAAGACATTTAATTAGGTATATTAATAAATTTGATTTATTAGTAAAACAGCAAATTTTATTCTGAGAGTATTTTTTCGCTATGATATTTTTGATTATACTGGAAGTTTTAGGTTTAAAATGAAATTAACCCAAAGACTTTATCGAAGAGTTTCTTTTGAAGTTTTAACAAAAAATCTAAATTCTAATGGGTTTAACTTTCAACCTGCTATGATAATAAAAGCAATAAAAGGTAGGCTTAAAATAGGAGAAGTTAAATAACTTAATTAAAGTTAGGTGCCGATATTATTCGTTGATCGTTTACACGGTCTTTCAAAGCTTAATTTATTTGAAATATTTAATTTCCTCATTGGGATACTCAAACATATTAATTATATTATATAGAACAATTCTTTGATATTTGCTGCATTTACTCAATTATTTTTAATTTTATGGCAAATTAAGAAAATAAAATTTGCTTTTAAAGGTAATTGATATAATCAATAACGTGTGCATTTTTATCAAGTATTAAATTTATATGGAACATTATTTTGAGGTTAAAAAATAGAATAATTAAACCTTTAAAATTCATCGACCATAATTTCTATTTTTGTAACTTTTATTAATTGAAGAAAGGCTCAAAATTTTTATTTTATTTTTTTTTACAGAGAAGAGATAATATTGGATTGGTCTCTATACATGGAAAGCAGGGGCAATAACTATAAAAAATTAAAGACTAACACTGTGATACTCTGTTTATTTCTTATATGTTGTTAAACTTTTTTAAAAGCCCTAACAGCCCTTAATTGTCGTAAAACAAACCTCTAATCAAAAAATTCTATCAAATAAAGTAACAGAGAATTTGAATGAGGAATATTAGGTCGGGGAAAAATCTCTAAAATTTTTTCAAACCTAGCTCTAACCAACTTCTTTATATTCAGGGCGAGAATGCGGGAGCTTTTATTAAAGAAGAAAATTTCTCTGAAATCGCCGAACTAAGTTTAAATAGATAACAAGGCGCAGGTGGCATTTCTATGAAGGTGTTTAAGGAATGTATAATTAATGCAAAGCCAACCAGTTCAGTCTATTCTGAAGTTATTTTTGAATGAAAAAGGATTTTTTTGAAAAAGAATACATTCATAGCTTGTTAAGTGCATTAATTATTGCTTTGATTCCGAAAAAGAGGGGCATTTTTTCTTAAGATAAATATGAGGGCATATCTCTTATTAACTATGCTTAAAAATAATAGTTGCAATAATAAATAATCGAAGCACAACATGTTCAAATAATAAGATAATATGGGTTCAGACATTGTTGAGAAAGAAAGAGGAATGTATTGGTCAGTTATTTCTCAATTTGAAGTCTGTAAAAGACTGTGTTTCTCTCGATTAAAAACGTTCGCGTGTTTTATTGATTTTTATCAAGCGCTCCGCATTTATCCTTTTTATATCAGTTTTCACGTATTTTTATCCAAGGCCAATTGATAAGATTGATTAAAACATTATACACAATCTTCAATGCGAAAATAAAAATCCCATTTTCTCACTTTTACACAAATATTTTTAATTTATGCAAAGGCGTTAAAAAAAACTGCTTGTTAGCCCCTACTTGTTCAATTTTTACATTAATTATATTTTGGCCGATTTGGAGAATTAGGAGGAGATTCTCCCGGCGTTAGCGTTAAAATTCTAGGTTTTTTATATGAGGATAGTATTTTTCTTGTCTAACAGATGCGGCAATGTTAATTTATGCTTAAGAAATTATAAATTGGTCCACCAATAATGTAATGAACGTCAATGCTTCCTAAAGCGGCGTTAGAATTTTTAACAAAAATAATCTAAACCCCGGTGATTTTGTTGATTGAAAAGGATAAAATTAATATTTTTGATTATTACACATATTTTGTTCATTCTTTTAACTCTGAATTAAATTTCGATCACTAATTAAAACAAAGAAAAAATTTGGCAATTAAAAATTGTCTCCCGATTTGGTTAAAGCTAAAAGTTATCAAGTTCATTTTTAACCAAACTCTTATTTATGGTTCCGAGCATCGTTACACCATTTAAACACGTTTATGGTTTTGCTCTTTTATCAATCAATCTTCCAAAATTATTTTAATGGGGAATAAAACAGTTTTCCTTGATGTTCTCTGAGCAATAGCTACTACTTTAGCCTGAATTCTTAATAACAAAAACAAATTATCTCAAATTTTATAAATCGCAAAAAATTTAAGTTTCTGGCACACTTATGGGGTTTAATCGCTGCTTAAAAATAAAATGGAATGGAATTTTTAATTTATATGGGTTTAATAGTTCTTCGTGCAATAAATAAATTTATCATTTTCATAATAAAATATTTAATCATGTTTTTACTTAGAAAAAGATTTTCAAAAACAGATTTAGCATATAATTTTAAGAAATTTAATTATCTTAAATCTTTTAACTCTGATAATTGGGATCAGCTTTAATGCAAAAACCAAAATTAAATTCAGGCTTCAATTGTTTTTTAAAGTTATATATGAGATCTAAGCATACAAAAATGAATAAAATCATATTTTTGAAAGCATCAATGGATGTATTTGTTGCAATCGAGTTCTTCTGAAATTGTAAGTCACATATTTTGAATGAATGCCAATTTTTTGATAATCCCCGTTCATATATTTATTGGTACTTTTCCTTGTTTGAGATCTTGAGTTAGCCTCTTTTTCAAAACATGTTTTTTTATCTGGTTTCGGGGAAGGCGAAACAATAAGCCAAACATTTAAAATTACTTTTATATACTTATGTAAATATATTTCTTATTAAATATTAATTTTATAAAACGTTTAATCGCATTGGCTCAGCAGCTAATTTCAAAAACCAAAGTTTCAAAAGGTAAAATGCTCTAATCGTGAGCTGGGGAAAAATAATTTTTTAAGCTCATTTGACACTGTCTGTTCTAAACAGTGCCTACTCATCTGTCGTTTATTTTATCTTATTTATAAACTTGTCAAAATCTGTATGGCTGGCAGTGTCTGGAATTTGCATGTGAAAAGAGGTGGAAGATTGTCTAATAAATAATATTTTATCAATCCATTTAAACCTTTGAAAAGTGGATTTTTTAAATCCTGGTAAAAACATATAAGAATATTATATCAACTTCATAAAATTTTATATTTTTTATAACAGTTAAACCTATTTTCCATCTCTCTAATAGACGTTTATTTAAACTGTAAATGTACACATGGTTCATTAACTAGTTTTTCAGTAAAACTCTATACTTTATGTAAAATTAATAATTAAGCCCTTTCCAGACGCAATCGATTTTCTATGGGCCCTGGTATTCCCAATTAAAAAATTTATAATTAAGAAAAAAATTAACTTAAAAACTGGAATCATTGATGCTATAATTTTAGGGGTTAAAACATGTTAATTAAGTTAACACTGAATAGATATATTCACCTCTTTCTGTGATAAATAACTAAGATTTTAATAAAATAATTTATGATATTTGGCAGGTTAGGTACAGTGATAACTATTGTCTAATCAATAATCTATTTAAAACACAAAGATTAACCTTAAAATGACAGAAAAAGAATTTTACATCCGATAAATCATCGAGATTTTAATCTTTAAAATAATGTTATTATTTAAGGGTGCAAAGAAATAAAAGTAACAATTGTTACCCACGTTTCAATAATTCTAATTACCGAAATATAATTGGGAAAGAGCCAAAAAATATTATATTCATATAATTTTTAGATTAGCAATAACTCTTGCAGCTTATTTTTAATCATTTATTATTCTTTTTTCGTGATGAAGGTTTTTTTTAAATCCATAAAAATAGTACACGTTAATCAACTTACTTCCATAGAGAAGCCATAGAAAGCTTCATATAGACTCTTTTTGAATTTAGGATGGTTTAAAATATTGGTCTTTTTTATGACTTGGATTCGTTTGAAAGCTCAAAAAGTATTACGTTATCAAAGTGGGATTAGCAAAAACAATAAATTGACCATTGCTAAGGTTATTGTATCTTTTTAATTGTTGTAATTAAACCTATGAATATTTTGAGTTTTATAATATACATTAAAACCTGTATTGTCTGGCGGCCACACGAAATAATTTTACTAAAGACAGATAGCTAATTACATTTTGCTTAGTAGGGGAGGGTGCCATGCAGGCTTATTAATCAACACAAATTCTCTTACTTTTCAGAATTTGAATGGGAGTATCGTTTTATAA
>SGJC01000129.1:0-22729 GCA_009887335.1 Henneguya salminicola | reverse complement strand
CAAATACACAAACAAAAAATATTATATGAGAAATATACTTTATATTATTTTTTACATTTATTGTTTCGTATTTTTTATGGCTTGGCTTGATATTAAATTAAGAAAGTGAAAAGTCAGATAGTGTATGACAAAATAGACTTGATAGGCAAAGTAAATAAAATTCTTTATTTTATAATAAAATATTATACTTATACACTGCTACTCCGCAGATCGCTCTCTTATTATAGTTTCATTAGAATCAAAGTTCAGTAATCGTGTTTAAATTGATTATTTAAAAAAAACTATAATCATCTGTTATTATTTTAAGATATTCTTCCTTGTGTAGATTTTCCAGTTTGACTAGAACCATAATGTGGTGAAGAATTCGTAAAATGGACGATACAATGCATAACAAAAATTTATGATTTTTTAAAAATATTTTATTCCTAAGGAAAGTTTTTTGCTATTAAATAAAGGAGCAACACCAAAATGTATGACGTGGTAGTAACTGGGTTGTTCAAAAAAACCCTACAGTCAATTGTGTAAGTATAGATAATTCAAGATATAACTAAATGAGCTGATAGTTTGAGACTCATATTCCCATTGCGAGTATTGGTTATAGTCTATTGACTGTAGCCCATAGCGTTATTATTTTTATCCTAATAATGAGGAAAGTCATATTTAAAACGTTAAAAAATAGTGCCATTCGTGAAAAATAACGTATATTTTCTACAAGGTAAAACTCAAATAAAATCATTACACGCCAAGGAGAATTTGTTGTATCAAAGAATAGGCCTGGATGAAAGCATAGATACCATTCTCTATAATTTGAAGCACTCTAAATTCCATTAAAAATTTGTGAAGCAGTTCCCAGTTTCATCTTGAAACAGTAACTTTACAAAAATATGAATTCGTAATTATGTGTATGACTAATTTTGAATTAATTTGCAAATTAATGACTAAGGGTGCGGATAAAAATTATTTAGAGCAAACACATGATCCCCTAAGAGTTAAAAAAACCATCAAGGCTAATTCTACTCGATATTTAGTTTGCTTACACCTTATACTTTTAATTTCAATTTATATCTTCATTCATTAACATAAGTAATTTAATATTAATTTTAAGAACATCATAGAGATTATAATTATCAATTTGATAAATTAGATAATTGAATTATTTTAATATATCTTTTGAAGACTTATTTAAAAGATAAAAGCTCAATTAATAACTGTGAGAATAGTTCTCTTGAGGTGCTAAAATAGACGCTGAATGAACCTTTGGCCGCTATGCTAAGTAATAAATACATGGTTAAATTATAAAAAATGATTTGTCTTAAAATTTTTAAGTAATACTACATATAATATTTTTATATAAATTTAAAATTGACTACAATTCATGAGGTATTGTTCGATCAAGAACCTCCCGTATTGTTGTCATACGAAGCTGTTTTGTATTGTTCGGAATTATGCATTGATTTTTTTTATCTATACATGTGTTCAATATTTTGTTAATATATTTAACCACCTACTCATTTAAAAAAAATGAACCTGAGTTTTTTATTAAAATGATTATATTTAAAAATTCAATGTGAATATAAGTACTCCATTAATCTTGCATAATTGTTAAGCCATTTAGATAAATCTTTTATTATATTATGTAGGGTTGCATCTAGAGAATTAGAATAATAATCGAAAATATCTTTGTAGATATTTCCTGGTTTAATTCTGCAAATTGAAAATGCGGTCCTAAGATTACTTTCTTCATTAAAAAAAAACTTTCCTCAATCTTCGTGACTCTATTAGTTCACACAGAGAGATGCTATTAATTTATTAATGAATACTAATTGATTTTAAGTTTTGCTTTGTGTGGGTTCGATTCGTGAATTTATAATGGTAATTTTGCTTAATATCAAAATTAAGAGATATCGAATATTTTCAATAGTGTTATTTGCTTAAAATTTCGAAAGTATACTAAATTTAAATTAATTGCATATTAAAAGCTATTTAAAAGGTCGTGTTATGGCATATGAATAAAAATGATATGCAATACGATAAATTATCTGTTTAGGCTTAAATTCTACAAAACAGTGATTATTCTGTGATGAAGGTATCAAGAATAGTTTCCTGCAATTTTCACATAAATGCCACAAACTTTTCCTTGACCAAAATATATTTATTAATAATTTCGCTTGCTTAAGATTAAGAGAAAACTTTCTTTTGATTGCTCTAACATCAAAAGATGTTAGAAAACGAAACGACGATCTTAAATTTTAAAATATAATTAAATTAAAAGTGTAAATATTTTTTCCTTTTTTTTAATTCTTAAAAGATATACACTATGGCTCCCAAACATCATTCGATAATCAAAGCTCTGAGTGTAGATTCGAGTCATTTTTGAGTTTGTGTCGGGAAAGGTGGCTATTTAGTCACTTAATATTGCCTGGCGCTGCCTTATCAATCCTTTTTTTGTTCAATTAAGAAAATAATAATAATTTTCAATGGCCCGTCAACTTGTTTAAAAAGTAATCTGTCGAATTAATATTTACATATAATTTTACCAATCTGAATTGGCTAATACCATACGGTTGGTTAGAAGATATATCTGTATTCGCTAATTTTTAAAAGAAGAGATTTAATTTTATTTAGTATTTTCTTAACATAAATAAACACGTGACTTTGGTAATTCTTTCTAACTCAAAAAATTATATTTCATATTTTGATTTTAACAAAAATTTTATTTAATTATAAGAGGGCCTACATTCCAGTCAATTAATTCTATTGGTTACATCCTACACGTTAGTGCACGGTTCTCAAAAGACTTTATCTCCTCTTTTCCGATTTTTTATTGCGCGGAATAGTTTCGTCCCTATTCTCTCTATATTTTAATTTCATAGTAAATTAAATGATTCAATGATATTATCTTGAATCTACACTTAGAATTTTCAAATTTTGTATAGCTCAACTCGAATTAGATCAGCCTTTAATTACATTATATTTTTGTAGCGTGGGATCTAAAATATTACATTTGATCTCTAAAATATTAGAAATAAGTTCAGGTCTTACAGTAATATTAATGAGTTTTTTTGCGATATTTATATAGGTTCATTAAAAGTAAATATAAATTATCATAACTTATCCCAAAAAAATATTCTCGATCCCTTAATTAAAAAAATCATCAATAATTTATTTTACAACTCAATATGCAAGTGCAAGAAACCTGTGCATCGATAATTAGAATGCATCCCTCGAAATATAAAATTAAAACAAGTCTAGAATATGCCACATGTTTATAAATATTTTAACAAAGATATAAAAATCTATCGGGAAATCTTACTCTACGAAATGCATCGCGAATTGCACAAATATACGATATTTTAAAGTTAACAAATTATTTTTCAATGTTCAAATTTTTGAAATGTTATCCTGTAAAATCCCAGAATATTCAATATGTAAGCGGCCTTTTTTAAGTAAAAAAATATTATGGGAAATAAATTTTCGAAATTAATATAAAAAAACGTTATATGTTGTTAAAAATATTTAGTATACTTTTGTAAGTTTCATCAACTGCCTGGTTCTGATTTGAGCTCTATAAGGCATTTATAAACGCTTAAAGTATATTATAATGCCATCATTGTTATTTTTATTTACGCCTGGCTCTATAATATTGATTGTACAAATCATTTTTCTTTGCTACTTATCGTTTCTTAGCAAGGAAGATACAGGTGATCTTCCTATGTTCTGGTATGAAATTTTTTAACCTTGCAGCTTTTTTTTATTTTTAGCACCTCACTGAACGTGAATTTTAAAAAACTTCATTTATATCGATATTAAAAATTTTATCATTTCTACTCTGTGAACTGGCATAGGTTCTCTGGCCATATTTCGAATTTCTCATTAAAGTTTTATAATTGTGTTGTTTTAATGAAATTTAACATGCAATTCACACTGTAACCATTTTATATAATAGTAGAATTATAATTTAAGGTCGATTGAATTAGTGAGGTTATCCACACAGCTAGATTTTTTTAATCGTAGGATAATTCAGTCTATGCCTTTTCGTATAGTATAAAATTTTTTAATTCGTCATCCTTTTTATTATCTTTTAGGCAATATAAATCAGACCATTTTAACTAATATGATAAAAGAACCGAAGAGGAAATAATATTTGCTCTGCTCATTGTTAAAACTCTATAATTAATGATTTTGTTTGTTAATTACTTCATATTTTATTTTTGAATTGTAAATTTATTTGTCGCCTTCAGTTCTCGTGCTATTTAAAATATTACCCATATAAAGGGAGATGGGAGGGGGGGTAGATGTTAAAATAATTAAAAATTTATCTGGTTGACTTTTTTTTAATGTGATTTACACAAATTTTAATATGATGTATCAACAAATTTATATATTTTTGTAAAGGTAGTTGATTGATTTTAAATTTGACTGTATTATAAATATATTAAATTTCCATACCTTTTTGTATGGAGGGTGTGGAGGGAATAACACATTGTCTCTATATATTACTTTAAAATAAAGTATTCTTATAATTTTCTCATACAAAAATATTCTCGGATGTTAAGCTTATGGAACTAATAAGTTTTTGAGTAATGTTTCAGAGATAATATATTATAATATAATTAAACAATATACTTAGAAGTTTTTAAGGCTTATCTGAATTTCAATTAACTCAATTGTATAATATGTTTAAATAAACCATTTGATTATTTACAATATATATCCTAATGTATTACTATAACGCCAGATCCCATATTAATGTCTTTGAAGATATACTGACAAATAATTTATAGAAATAAAGAGGTTACTTATATCTTTGCAATTAACAAAAATAAATATAAGAAAGCGGCAATAAGTACCTTTAAATAATGATCAAAACATTTCAGATCGCAAAAATGTTAATAATATAATTATAGATTATATTTCTTGTCTATCTCGAATAAATATGTAGGCAAACATCATTTGGAAGGTTTACATTCCGCCCTTTCTGTTCGCTTTTTTTTTAATGAAAAAGATAAATAACTTATCAAATATAATATTTTTTAAGAAATTTGCAAAATAAAGATAAACGCAAGTGGATATAACACTTTCCTTCTTTGATTCTGTATTCCCTGTCTCCTAAATCTCAAAATGTGAAATATTTTTTATATTTTATATGATAAAAAGATTGAAAAATATCCCTGCATTAGATATTCACACTTGTCGTCAATTCTCTATTAACTATATTTATGTATATATATCAGACCGTCGATTAGTAAAAATCAAAATAATAGTACAAACATACAAATTGGATAAAAATTTATCGCTTTTGTTGTGAGAATTGTCTTGTTTGCACTACTGCTTAATTTTTTAAATAGAATTTATAGAGTTCTCTGATATGAAATGTTAATGGTATTTTCAAAAACTCAAGCAACTGGAAATAATGATAGATACACATTATAGTCCGTTTTTATCCTGAATTTACCATTTCATGGACCTAGTTATACATTGAATTCCCCATTTTTAGAGATAAATCTTAAATAAAAATAACAAATCCCTAGAAACCTAATGATCTTATAAAAATAATAATATACAGTATTGGAGGAAATTACAAAACAAAAATAGGCAAGCATTGCGAAATTTTTATTATTTTATGAAAAAAATACTTAAGATATTTTAAAATATATTATTCTTATGAGCAAGCTCATATTAATCACAAAAATTTTTATATTGATACGATAGCCATCCTCGTGCAATATAATGTTATTCTTAACATATATGATTTAAATTTTAAATCCTATATAAAAACAGTTGAAATGCTTAAGTTTTTTTGCACAATATATTTATTGTTTAGTGTGTTTTGAAACCCCAGAACTGCTTAGAACCAGCTTCGATTTAATAGATGTAATTTTAAAGAATTTGAAAATTTCTTCTCTTGCATTATAACTTATATCTTTTCCGCTATTTTTGTGCACGACATTATAAAATAAAATGATAGAAAACTTATGTTTGGAACTCAAACACAGTGAGAAATATTTTCTTCAAGAGTAATTTCGCTTAAAAAGCAAACCCGTGTTCATTAGGTACTATTATTTTGTTCGATATGATACGATCAAAGTATTAATAAAAAACGTAATACTCTTGTCAATTTTGTGTTATTTAACTGTAACATCTTTTTAAACATGATTAAAAGCATACTTAAATAAGGATTCGAGCTAACAATGTGTATCCTATTCAAAATATCATTTGTTTAGAATGTAAGGACAGAAGTTTACTGACATCAACTGCGGTAATTTAACAAATACATTGTTTTCATCTTTTTGAGCCATCTCCCATGCAAAATATAATAAACTTAATACATATTAATACACGTCGTGGAATTAAATTTCAATTCCTTTTATGTATAATTAGTGGGGAACAATATTTTTTTACCCGCATAACGTAAAGATAATGTTTTGGAGAGATTAACTCTTGATTTTTAGAATAAATGTAAAAAACTACAGCCTTTCATAGAAATACAAGTGGTATCTTAAACTAGACGCAGAATTATCTTATATATATTGTTCATGATTCGATGGAAGTTTAAATGAGAACTTGAAGATTTTGATTGCGTATGCTATTTGCCATGAGTTTCTACCGATAAAATCAAAGACAAGAGGAGACAGAATTTTTTTTAATTAAGACATTACAGCGTAAGGACTATTTATATTTGCATGCGAATGCCTAACCCCTTAAAATTGATATTTTGACACTTAAAACATTTATTACCGCTTATAAGTGAAGTCACATCCCCTATAATCAAATACTGAGATTTACTTAATTAGTATGAAGCTGATTAATAAAACCTTTAGCAGTAACTTCCAATATAGTCTAATATGAATAAATAACTATTAATTTTATCAAATGTTAATGTGTTTTTGATATAGTTTTTTAAATATTATTCTGTCAATGCTATATAAATATAACAACAATAATAAAATAAATATCATAAAACAATAATAATATAGATTGGAATTTAACGCTATTTCAAAAATACAAATAATTATAATTTGTCAACAATATTTTCGTATATTTGCCTTTTTTAAATTCTAAACACTCATAAAATAAACAGATGCAATTTATTGGGTGAAATATATTCTATTATTCAATTTTTGTTCGTTTTTAATAAATATATTTCAGAAATTCAAAGAATCGGATGAATTTTGTGCCAGTAAAAAATCTATAATGGTGTCTCAGGTAATATTTCAAAAGGTAATGGGATTCAAACATCAACTTAAATGTCGTACTAAAAAGACAATTCTTAGTGAAAAAGTGTTCAAGATTTTGACACTTAAGACTTTAAAAATTCCATTAAGAATATCTCAAACGATTGAAAATATATTTAAGAGTTTTCCTTTAAATTATTCCTATAAACATCATTAGGGGCAAAATCATTTAAGGTCGATGTGGTTAACAATATTTTATTGACATGCTTTAATAGCCATCCCCATCAAATGCGTTAATATTGAAAATTAAATTTTATGTTTTATGTCTTCAACAAAGAATTAATGTTAAAATTCATCTCTTTAATGGTATCAAACTCTTTAGGATAGTTTAGACTACTTTTGTCTCAAACAATTTATTATATTCTATAGAGTTTATATTTTCTTTAAATTTAGGATTCTCTCCTTTTTTAATTAATTTTTTGGGTATTCATTGTATAATTCAATTTTCTATACATAAAAACTATTATGTATAATAAATTCGCATAAAAAAATTTCATATCATTTTGAATTCATGTTTCCCTACCTTATATTGATAAATATTTTTGCGTCGCATTATTAAATAGTTTTGTTAAGAGTATAAACAAAAGCGAGCTTGATTAATTCATTGTTTGTTGTTCATTGATATATTTTATATAAATATAAAGTTTGATACAAAAAAATATAAAAATGCAATCGTGTAGTATTATTCTTTTTGTAATTTTTTTTTCATTTGTTAAATCAAATAAAGATGGTATGCATTTAATTTATATTGAGATCTCCCTGATATATGCAAGCTAGAACAGAAAGTGGGTACTTGTAGAATGTCGATAAAAAAATATTTTTTTAATAAGGCTGAAAATGTTTGTCAGCCTTTTATTTATGGGGGCTGCAAAGGAAATGACAATAATTTTGACACGAACGAGGAATGCAATCGAAAATGCTATAGTCCTTATATTACATTACACAAAGGTATAAAATAACCCATAATTATTTAGACTGCTTGATTCCATTTAAAATAACAAGCGGTGAAAAAAAATCTGGTCCGGGTGAAAAACCTACTATTCGCTATTACTTCAACCCAGATACCGCAATTTGTGAACCATTCGAATGCAATGGTTGTACAGTTAAAGGGATTAAATTTCCGAGCAAGAGTTTCTGTGATGAATTTTGCATTTCAAAATAAACTTACAATTATATTTAATGATATAAATTGATTTAAATTTAAAAATAATAATAAATTTTATATTATTGCCTTATGAAAAAAAAAATACTTTGTGTTTTGTACAATTTGACAACATTGACCAACTGAAAAATTTACTCGCTTAATTTTTTTTCTTTTTGCATTGAATTGCACCAAATACATACTTATTTTTTAATTATGTTTTTTACACTATTATACCGATATGCAATATTGTTGAGTCATCCACCAAATATGAAAATTTTTGTAGTTAGATTCTGCAATAGCTTTGGGGTTTTGAATAAGTGAGAACTAACTCTTTGACTAAAACGGTGAAAGCTAGATGATCTTACCTTAGAATATAAAAAAATATGCTAATCAAATATATATTAAATCTATCGAAGCCATCCATATAGGTTATCGGCCAAAATGTTCTGCTCTAAAAGATTCTTCTTAGAATAAATTTATTTTTGCTCTTTAACAATCATCCTTCACGGCGTAAATAAATTATATTTAACGGTATCTCATCTCGACAAGCATCATGAGCAGTTATTTTTATAGGTTAAACTTCACTCAAGGCTCTCAAGTAATATTATATTAATGTGTTAGATGCATCATATTCGAGATATTGATCACAGTAAGATACGCTCAAGTATTTAATTTTTTTCATGCATATCAGAGGTCACAGGTGTTTTTTTTTATAAGCTTCTCTCCGTGGTTACTCCATATTTAAATCTTTGTCGATACCCCTTTGATTAAATCAATTATTGCGAGGACCTGAAACATATTATGAAAGATATACCCTCCTAATTCAGTCATCTAAAATATTCTGATAGAGTGTGATGTTTAAATAAATAAATAAAATTTTATATTTGATATTCCAACAGAACGAAGGAGTACACTAAAAAGATATGGAATGCTGATGAAGTATATAAAAGTTGATAAACATCATTTTCGATTCAGTTAATCCAGACATAAAATTTAAATCGTCACATTAATATTATATCGGTTAATAAAGTTGAATATAAATTTTTTTACGTTTTGTATCGCATGCAAAATATTAGATATTTATGACATTTCTAGTACTACTCGCATTGAGGATTTGTCGTATTTAAGCTTTAAAAAGCTATATTCATTTATTTATTTGCTGTTTGTATACATGAATAGTTATAATTTACAATCAAAATTTAAAAAAACTGCTTAAATACTTTTATATGTGGTTTTAATTCTAGTGTTAAAGGAAAACCCCGTAAAGAAATAAACTGGATTTTTAAAAGAATCAATACTCCTACCTACTTTTTATTACAGTTTGAAACATTTGACACTGCGCATTGTTTATCCTCTTTAACATATACGCGCCCAGTTTCTCTAGCATCTAAAATAAAATTTATTATAAATTATTGTTGCGAAAGAAATACATATTAAAATAACATTTACGGTTGCAAAAAAATTAATTCGGACACACTTATAGAATAAAATATAAAATATTTATAATAAATTGAAAATAATCTTACATATAATAATATTTTATTCATTAAATATATAAGATAATCACGATATATTGTCATAACTGTGTATAATAGTTGATTGCGCCTCAATAAGAATTAAAACTCACGAATAATAAAGGTACTAAAATAAAATCTACATAACATTATCAATTTATCTATACATATGGTTTAACTATCCATTCCGCCACAAAAATAGATCATAATACATTTATAGATAAATTCTGTATTTAAATAGATTACTGCGTTAACAAATTTTTTATTGAATTCTCGATTGGCAGATATAGCAACATAAAAAATACCGAACCATTTTTTTGGACAAATCAATCAAAGCATAATACAAATATGGTACCAGCTGCATAATATATTAATTATTATAGATATTTCGTTGTATTAATTTTTTGAAAAAATGTTTACAACGATGAACGGTAAAATCATATGTGGGATTGACGATGAGTAGAAGAGAGTATTAAATAAAGTATATTAATGTTCTATTAAATTTCAATTGCCTTGATACATAGATTAATTAAATGACTGCATTAGCCATACTAAAAATAGGCAACAAACATTTATTTTTAAAGCCTTTAATACAATAAATTTAATAACGAAATAACAAAAATAATCCCATTTATTAAATTTAAAAAGAAAAATAATTAAAACCGCCTTTTTTTGATTTTAATTTAACGATACACATAGTTAGAGTTATAAATTCAGAGACAATAAAATGTGCAAATCAACGAACAATAAATGCTCCCAATGGTTTAAGGAAGGAAGAATCATAACACAACTTTCATGTGATAAAAATCAACTGTGTTATATTTTTAATAAAAATATATTCTTCTTCTGTTGCGGCTATACTAAACGTTCAGTATGATTATTGCAATAGTTTCTACTTTACCCTCCGCCTTATATGAAGTCTTATAAGTCTGAAAGTAAAAATGTTATAATATGACCCCTGAGATTTTACTACTATCAAAGTTATATCTTAAATTTACTCTGTTTTTCATGATAAAAATAAATCGCAAACGACTATATCGTTATAAAATTTTTCCTCCGTTTATTAATTTCCGCCTTTTACACCTCTTTAACAATATTTATAGCATGCATATCTTCATTTTAAATTCTCCGAAATTAAGATTTTATAATGTCAACATATAGTTTTAGTCATATTTTTTCGTTGTTCTTAAGTTTCATGTTTTTTATTCTATTAATTTTTATATGAATGATTTATGGTTAGGAAATTAGTCAAAAGTTTGTAATTTGGCAGTAAATAAATCAAAAGTTTTACCGAAACGTAATATATACATGAGGCTATGAAGGGTTCAACGATATATCCAAACGTAAAATTAAGTCGAATAAATTATGTAGAATCATATTAGGGTGAATTAGTTTGGAAAACAGTATTTGGTAAATAAGACTGTAGCTATAATAGTCCATGCCCCAAAATTTGCAGAAAGATCTTAAATATGAGACAGCTGCTTTATTTTTGATCACAAGGCTAAAATAAAAGCGTCCATGCAATAGTGATGTTATGTTATATTATTAATTTTTTTTTTCTGTTTCAATAATATATTATTTTTAGGCCATACATATATTTTTATAAGGTTTGTAAGGTATATTTTTTAAGGATTTAAAAATAATATTTGATGAATACGAGCCCAAATAAGCTTACAATTTTGATGATATTATCACAATTTTCATAACTACTTTATATTGCTATTATTTCCGTACCATATTTTTAACTCCTTAAAAATTTTCTAAATAAACATTATCAACAAAAAATACGGCTCGTATGTTAAGGATATTGAGACTGAAAATTTGAATCTTTTAATCGTTAAATTAAAAAAAAAATTAAAAATATTTAGAAAAATATCCTCTGCATATAAAAATGTAGGCCGATTAATACCTTTTATTTTGAAATGCCTTTAAATTCCCTTACTTCTCGTATTATTAAACTTGAATATATAATCTATATGTTACAGTATTATCTTGATTATCACACTTGGATATTTATGTTAAAAAAAACCTGTTAAAAGTCAATATTCGATCGCTTCTATTTATAATCGATAAAACAATGTTTTCTGATACAGTTAATTATTATATCACAACAAGATTTAATTATCCTTGTACCCTTGAAAATTTACCAATCTGAATTTACAAAAACGTCTAAAAATATAAAAGGCACGTAAAAATATAATCTCTAATGAATTTCCATACCATTTATTTATAAGAAATTTTTGAAATATATTTAAAAGCTATAAATATAGACATTAGAATGAAGAGATGTATATTGATAAAATAATTTAACATATATTAAGGTATTCCTTTACATTACATTTTCAGGAAAGAAGGACTGGCTTAAAAAATGTCGTTTTGTGTCATTTAATATACTATTACCTCAAATGATTTATAGCCAAAAATTTTATAAAAATTTCGCCACAATGTTTTAACGCACGCCAAGCATTCACAATAATTAATATTTCAATCTGCTAACAAATCTTTTGAACTCATCTGCTGATATTTTAACTCGGTAGTATTTAAGTCTACTTATGGTGCATTGGTAAAAGAAATTCTTCCAAAGTATAAGATGTAAGAATATGCATTATTGCTCATTTCTCCAGAATCTAAAGCCCATTCCGTAAAAATTAAAGAAACCACGCGGTCAGTATATCATTCTGCGCCTTTTATTCTGTTTTGTATGTAATTATAAAAAAGAATTTTGTTTGTAAAAATATAGCATAATTTTTATACATATACTGTATTACCTATATATGCATAATAAATCTTTTAAAAATATATAATTATATAATTAACAAAGAAAATTTGTTTTCGATGGCATGGCTAACATGACGCATCCCAAATTTTAAGTATTAAATACGAGTATTGCCCAAATATTAAATTTAAATGTTAAAATAGCTAGCATATGGTTAATTAATCATATATTTTTCGACCATACAATAAAATTTTGCACGAACACCATCAGATTTTATATGTATTTTCAAGATGTGGTCCACGAAAAACATAAATAATGTTTTTTATAGAACTCCTCCCCTGCATATTATCTTAATAAAAAAACAACATGGTGTACATTCGAATAATATAAGCAATAAAAATTAGCATTAAAAGCTAATTTATTTGTGCATGTAAGAGCAAACGTTTTTTTACCACATGAAAGTACTTTTAACAGAGTTACACCAGTTTTTATTCGATTTATCAACAATTCTTAATAAATTTAAAAAAAATTTGGATAAGATTTAATCATTAATTTTTCAAACAGAAATATTTATGAAAAATCTTTAACGGTACGATGTTAAAATATTATTGAAAATAAATCAGTTTCAATTATGATATATTTTGGGCATGCTTTGAAGAATACATATCAAAAGTAGATCTTCTCGCTAAAATATAAATGGTAGCATCTTTATATTATTTTATGTATCATTAGAATGCTTACGGAATAACATATTCGATCTAAAATATCTAGGGATCTTCATTTTTGTTAAAGCACAAGGTTTATTCTATTGATTAATTTACTTCCAACGTTTAATATTGTAAACTACTTTAAAAGATCAATTAATTTATCTTTTATCACCCATATTGATAAATTAGAGAATAAAAAAACCTTTAAGAAAAAAACATTAGATTAAAAAGAAGACGAAATAATATATGCGTAATACATAGATATTTAGTTTATAGTTTAAAAATATAAATTCATGTGGTGAATTTCAATGCAACCGCAGTTGTCTCGTTTATATTTAGCCTTGTGATTTTTCAAACACTTTGTTTTTGTTGCATTTGAGTTTTAAATTATTAATTATAGCTTTGCTAAAGGACAAAAATGAGTAATAAAAGAGAAACTAAACAATCTTAGTATGAACAAAGATAGCCATAATAAGACCATGCCGAGAAGACATTAAAAATATGCTATCGATGGATAAAACTAAGCACAGACTAATTTGCGCATTGAATTCATAAAAAAATTTTGTTGAGGCTTATTCTTTTTTAATTTTTTATCTAAGGAGAATTCAATTTTGAGGATCCTCGCAAACATTTAAGATCACTGAAACCATAGGATTATTTCGAATAAGAATACCAGCGCAACGCAGTATGGGCCTTATAATTTAAATATACAAACAGTAGATTTTAATCAATTATAAAAAATATTAAAGATTTAATTGCGAATATGTGAAAATTGACCATATTTTTGGCTATTTTTTTCTATTTATTACGTATGGCTATATTATTTTTATAAATTAATAAATAATGATTTTGCCGAGAGGGTATGAGATAAAATATTAAAAAAAAATTATATTATTATATGATTTTACCTGCAGAGGGATATTACCTCTTCGAAATATCCCTACACACTATCATGCTGTCTCTGAATATAATAGATAAGCTGATAGACATAATAAGCCACCAACATTTTAAATCTAGGAAAACAATAAAATTTTTCCCTGTCATTTTTTTATTTCAGGGATTAAAAAAAGCAATAAACAAGTTTTTCTCTGTCTTACATAAAAAGATATATATGCTTTTTACTGATTTAGACACACAAACAAGAACAAAGCTTGAAGACTGATTTTATTTGCAAAACGAAACTAGTGTACATGATAGTATTCATCATAATTAATCCCAAATAAATCATTTCTTAGAGCCATGACACAGAAGATTAGAGGCTGATTTTTTAATAATCCAAGTTAGGGGAGTTTTATCGGTATAATTAGTTAGGTTTAGCTATGGCGGGATCAATTATATTAATAATAAATAAAGTTGGCAAATTCTTTTGCAAAATCAGAGATATCTAAAAACTGTTCTAAGAATCATGAATCGTGCTAACAGTATGGAAACAAACCAATACAGGAGTATACAAGGGACATTTTGCAAAACTTTCTATTAGAATGAACTCTATATAATATGTAAATTCAACTGTTATATTATTAAAAATAATTCAGCATCCGATTTATAGCGTTCAAACGCCGAGATTTACATTACACTATTACGCGATATCTATTAAATATTGTGTATAATATCAAAAAATACTAAAAATTGTAACATTTATTATTATAATTTAAATCCTCTCTTTTTTCTCGAGTCGATATAGCATTACGTGTCAAAGTTCAAGGAGGAAGTCACAACGTTTTGTATCAGATAATTCCGTTATAAAAATACAAATATTATAATATATTGCATTTAATAAATTTAAAAGTTATTATACAAATGTTTTTTTATCTGGAATTATTCCTTATGATAAATTTTTTCGGTTGCTCAAATCTAAAGTAAGATTATCGAGAGTTGTGTGGCGGAACAATAAAACGCCCTGGAGAATATTTGAGATACTGTGTAAATCCAATAAATTTAGCTACTTATCAGTTTTATTAAGTTTGAGATAAAATAAAAAAAAATACCAATCGTCAATAATTAAAGGGAAGGACTTCGCTTGAGGGAAGAACTTTGAATAAAATTACTGAAATGAGAGTTTTTAACCATCACTGTTTTCTTAGGATTAGTTTGTATAGAACAGTTTAAGTTTAATAACTCGAATTGTTGAAATCTTAAAGCTTTCAATAATGATATCAGTTAGGTTATATGAGCTCAGCCTTGTAAAAAATATTAATGAAATCATCTTAATCAAGGCATTCCAATTCTTAAATACAATCATACACGAAAAGTTAAGATTGGTAAGTTATTCGTCGAATAAAATATTTTGTTTACATTTTATTGTGAAACATATTCATATAAGCATGATATGGCTAAAAAATTTGTAGCTGAATATTTTCATTTTATGTTTGATTTTAGACCATCACCTTAAAAAACATAAATACGAAAGTAAATTTTTAATTAAGAACACTTGCATATTTTATTTTACTGGTGAAAAATATCTTTGCTTTCCTAATTTACGAATAATTATGAATTTTAAAAACATGGATATTTATTCAATAGTGTGAGTATATTTTTGCTTATTATCAATGGAACTTTGTTTCAAAATAAAAAAAAAACTAAATTAATATCTCATTTTTGTAGAAAGTCGATATCATAAATGAAAATATTTATTGTAACTTAATCAAGTCAAAAATTGCAAAAATACTGATTGTTCGGTAATTTATAAAATAAACGCCTGACCTATTCAAAAATCTTCTGTGATTTATTTTGGAAAGTTGATAAAGACGGAACTTTCAAAGAATACATACATAATAGATTGAAGGAGTGAAAATAATATATAATTTCGATAAATTTTTATATTATTTATTCATTTTATGGTAAACACAACTAAAATAAGGTCATTAAAAGCGTTTTATTGATTAATATGTTTTTTTGTATTCAAAAAAAGCATTCGGTGTTTCAATTTGTAATTTATCAATATGGCAGGGGAATCACTCTTTGCCAGAACGCATATTATTCAATAGTGTAGAATAATATCTTGCTTCGTCCTTGATGACTTCTAAATAGAAAATAATTTTTGGATGCGGGCAAGGAAAGAGTTCTTTGATTCGTAGATTGTATCTCTAAATTGCGTCATTTTTTCTTGAAAGTATTGAATCATTATAGTTAAAGGTCCATAATGTTGAGGGAAATTTTTTCAACCAACCTGATTTGAAGTATTAAAAAAATTGAGTGTATTTTTTCACGATATTTTTCATTTTAAATAATCTAATGCAATTTAGATGTGTTTTTTCATCCAAGATTGTTAAAACATCTACTTCATAAATCATTGATTCGGTCTTTATTGCATTAATTCCTAATTTTTGATTTTTTTTAAAATAGCCTGCTTCCAGTTAAAATAACATCCATGCAATCTTGCTGAGTAGAATTCTTGGTTTACTGCCTTGATGAGGGCAATCTCGAAGTCGCAAGTAACGCTTATTGGATCCCATTGATAATATTTCTCCATTATCACTTGTTGGAATAATCGCAAATACAGCCATTCATTTTTTTCCCGTGAGGAGGAAAAAAACACATGGCACGAAACATGAAGTGTCTGCGTCATTAACGATTAGGATGACTGTTTCTGAAAACAGGCTTGGAGTGACTGAGAAGATACTGTCGACGATTATTGTCTTATTTGCATAAGAAGAAAAATGGCCTTGTAGGGCATTCAAACTAGCCGCTCATGCCTTAAGCCATTTGCGATTCCGCTCTAATCGCATCGCACAAAATTAGCCCTTCCAACAGCGCATTTTCAGGGTCCTTTGAAACGCATGCCCTCCATGCAGTTAGGGTGCCTCAGACCGTTTCAACCATCGCCTGAATCTTTCGCTTGTTTAGGACCACGTAAATTTCATCGTCTAGCCGTTTTGGATCTACTGCAATGGCTTGTGAATCGCACTTGCGATTAATTTATAATTGTGAGCAAGATTCAGAACTCGCTTCTTTGTCACGGCGGCTGCCTGGAGGGAAGTTTTTGGACGGGTTTAAAATGGGAACCTGTATGCTCGCCATTTATTGAAGATATCTCCCTTTTGTCATCCTTCAGTGACGCCCCTTACTTCGTTGACTTTGATTTTGAACAAACATAATAATCTACATTAGTAATGCTTGCATTTCTTCAATAACTGTAATCATTAATTAAAATTAGCATCTTTTTTTTTCTACGATATTAGTTATTTTTGCTTGAATCATTTAAAAATTAAAAGTTTATTAAATATTACAACTGTGTTTTACCAATTTTAAGTTCGCAGATTATTTTACAGAGAGCTTAACCTTTGACAAAAAATTTTATCTTATTTGTAAAAAAAATTAATTTATTGTTTATTTTGGAGGGAATAAATTTAATTTGGCGAACAATTTGCATACATTATTTTTCAATGTTCAATAATTGATGTTATTAGGTGGAAAATCCCTTTTGGCTAATCCTAAAATAATCAAACCTTGTGAAATAATAGTTGATTTGATTAAAATGTATATTATTTCTAACCCTTTAATCCATTATGTATTTATCATGTACTTTTTTTGAGTACCGATAAAGACCTTATTTAGTTTTTTGTTGAAATTCAAGATTTTGTAAAAAAAAATACGTAAGCTATAATGTTTAGATAAAGGTCTACAAAAAATGAGATTTCATTGAAATATGAATTTCTAAAGATATCATATTTTAAAACGGAAATTACTCAATACATTTCAACAAAAAGATTCATTTTTAATAGTACTATATTCAATTTTTCTATGAGTAAAAATCGATATATTGGAATATTTATTAATTTTAAATCTCAACCTAAATATCTGAACATAATAAAGTCCTCGAATGAATTTTTATGTGTGTTATTTTACAGAGAAGATCAAAAATAAAGGTTATTTGAAGTGAAATCTTTAAACGGTTTTCTATATTAATATAAAATGAGGTTTTTATATTATGGCCTTTACTTCTGGAGTTTTAATCTTGAATTGGTATATCTCAAATATTGAGTTATTTCTGCATTTATGTAGAAAAATAATTACTTATAATCACTAAAAGCGTGTATTTTAGAAACTTTTTACAAAATAAAAACAGAAAACGGATAAAAAATAACAATGAACATAAAAAAAAATGCACGTATTTCTTTTTACGAATAATTTTCTAGGAGAAATTTTTCAGCCCTTACTAATTTAAATAAAAGTTAAAATTAACGATCAAAATTTACAATAACGTATATTAGGCTGCTTGTTTGTTGTGACAAGTAGAATGTACTTTTATTACTATTCTTCGTTAATGCTCACAAACAGTAAAAAAATACATTCTTTTTGAAATTATTTCGAATATATGAGAAGTATATCTAAATAAGGCACATAAAAAAAAATATTAGTTTTTATATATAAATTAAGCACGTAGCCTTATTCCTGTTTTTGATTAATGAATTAAAATTTGAATAAAAAATTGACAAAAAAAAAACAAAATCTAGAGTTTATTTTTAGAATATCATACCACTTGAAATCTTATAATTTTATTTGCAGTAATATGGATAGTATTGGCAGCTCATTTTTATTGTTTTGTGTATACAATAGAAATAAAATCATAGAAATAAATAATCGTTAAAATATATTAGTAACTCTTAATATTTCCAATGTTTAAAAAATTTTTAACTGTACTAGTCATCCTTTTTTTCAAGTTCTATTTCTAATTTATTATAAAAAATAAATGGGCAATATTTCCGATTTATTATTTTGATCACAAACCACACAAAAACATATAGCATATACAAAATAAATCCAATGATTCCGAATAAATCTCCTGTTTTATCCATGTCTTGGATAAATAATAAATATTTTACCAATTTCATGCCTTTTCTTTGCTTCAAATACCATTTCTTTGCTCTTAGATTCTGCTGAAAAGTATTGAATCTAAAATTAGAAATAAATCATACTGTTAAGAACATATTATTATTGCCTATGTCTTTCAGCCTTATATTTGCTTGTCCTGAGGATTCGCCAAATATACGCAATTTAATATGTTCAGTATGTATGCGAATAACAGAATAATCGACTAATTGAATATCGGGAGAAGGGTAATAATATTTTATTTTCATATTATGGGGAGATGAAAATGCAGAAACCATTGGATTTACAATATCTATTGTTTAATGTAATAGTGGTACATGTTTTCTCAGTTGCAAATGAAAATGAATCCGATAAATCTGAAAAATTAGGAGAGTCTATGTATTGATAACGAAATTGAATTTTATAAAGAGTGTTTGGATACAAATTTATAAGATTTAAAATATAGGAATGCTCTTTTTGTCCTCTATACGCTATGTAACTTTTTTGGTAGATTTTTGTTAAATTTTGATTTGTTTCCAAAAATATTACGTTAACCACGCAGTAGTCGTGCGCAAAGCCAAAATATGGATAAAATCGAATTTTTGCTTTGTGGTCGTTTATTTTAAAAAAAACAACATCTCTTGGTTTTGGGTAACCTAAAAATAGAGAGATTATTTCTAACCTGATTTTTCTCTTGTAAAAATATCTGTTTTACCAATGATTTTTTTATTATTTGACAACTCCTTTAGAACAATGCTGACTTTATCGGCAACTGTTGAGTATGAAATATTTAATTTTGAGAAACAAGCTGAGACGTTCGTCTTAATAATAGGTTGCTTATCATCAAATGTCAACTCCAAGCTAATAGCTCTTGTACTGAGAATATTTTCTGTGATTTTAACTGTTTTAGTAAATTTTGAATGTAGCTTAGAAGTCATTGTTAAAAAATTGGCTCTTAAACGGCGTACTTTTACATTATGCGTAACTAAAATATTATTATAAGAAAATACTATCTTCAATCTTTTGTTTAAATTTAATGGCGGGACTATCGCCATAGTTATCCCTTGAAAATAAAGAGCATAATAAGGTATCACCGATATTAAAGCCAATTAATTTAAAAGATTGCGCATTAGCTTGAAATTCATTTTTTAAATGTTTTTGGGTTTTCTGGCTGTAACACGACAATTGTGTATATGATATTAATTTCATATTAGTTGGTGGATACCATTTCAAGAAAAATCCATTAGGAAGTGATTCAATATATTCGAGCAAGGGAGCTCCGATGTTTTCTCGAACAAGCACAGAAACAGCTTTTTTATAAATTTCTACTCCATCAAAAATTATTGAACAGTAAATAAAATATTGGTCAATATTTATAACTTTGAACGAAAAGTGAGGGCCTGATTTAAGAAGTTCTTTTGATTGACTCAGCCATTGATATTTAAATTTATCGGTCGAATTTAATTCACAGTCATATTTTGCCTGAGTATTCTTCTTCCAAGCAATATGTCTTATCATGTGGATGCTTTTAAAATTTGGTATACCTTTTTATTGCAATAAATTAAATACTCATAACTATCAAATGGAAGGAAGAATAATGGGACAACGCTTTCTGGTAAATACTACATGAATATATTCCGGTATCAACTGATTCCAATCTATGCAACTTGTACACAAAGAATGCATCTGATTTTTTTAGCGTAATGCCATTAAATCTTAGAACATATTTATTAGCTCTAAAAAAATGTTCTCCACATTTTATATTATAACTAAGTCCTTGATATCTTCGAATTATTGTCTCATTGTGGCAATTCGTGTCTTCTATATGATAAAAATAAAAATACCAATGAAATAGAGAGTAACTATCAAAAACCAACAGCGCATCAAAATCAACAATTTAAATCTATATTCAAACAAAACTATAAATATAAATATTTGAAATACCCAAAAAAATAAGCAAATGTGATTTTTAATGGAATTATTGCCTCATGTATCAATTAAATACTTTTCTAATAAAAATTTATGATATTATGGTTCGGGCTATATATTTACACAGGATTTACCGAAATAAATATAATTCTTTGTATTTACACACTGTACAATCCATCGGTAACTTTATCAAAGATTAATATTATTAAACAGAAATTATTATTTTTTCCATTGCTGTGCTTAAATTCATAATTTTATACTTTATCCAAATATGTTACATATATTAATTATATGGTAAAGATAAATACTTATAAAAATATTAAATGAAATATCGACTATAATTTTTCATGACACTACTTGTAATAATTTTATTCGTTTATATATCTAAATATAGATTTAATAAGGGTAAGGGATGACCAAAAATAAACACAACATGTTTTTATTTTTATTAATTTGTTTCCGAGCCATATTTTAAAATAACATTTATAATAAATGATGTTTAACATTGTTGAAAAAAAAACGCTACTTTATTTTTCTTAGTAGTTTGATGCAGTATAAAAAGTAATAATCGCTTATCTGGTTCGGAATTATTTTATATTAAGTTAATTTTTATAATATTCAATATATTTTTGATAATTCAGATATAATCTGACTTCAAATGGGTTTGAAAAGAAAAAAATTCTTTCGTTTAACCTTTCGTGGTGATTGTAGAAGTCCATACCCTTTTGATTTTTTATGGAAAATATAATCATATTCTAGCTCTAAAAATTACATGCATGATCTGCAGAACAATTATATTCGGCGTGATGCAGTTCAGACCTGTATTTACTAATGTCTTGAATAGTATAATTATCCTAGAAGTATTTAAATTTCATTGTTAGTAAAGAAAAGTACTAGACCTACGTGAGATTTCTATATCATATTAAAATTTTTTATTATTTAGTCTTCGGAAAGACCAAATCAAGCTTTTCCTTTTTTATAAAATTTAAATAAGGATTTAAAAAAATTTATTTAAGATATTTAAACCTTTACCTTATCGTCCAAATATAAATAATTATCCTCGGTCATCCAAATTAGTTCACTTTTGATTGTGATTTTATTGATAATTTATGAATCAATTTAAAATTGAAGTCTTTTACATATGCACTGAACTGATTCCGATCGAATGGCGATTTCGAATTTTATTTTGAACCTGATCAATTATAATTTTTAACAAATTAGAGCAACGTTTACCGATCATATTCGACATTTATGTGTCAGTTGGAAGCATATTCTGTTTAAATTATTAATGAAATTTTTAAAGACAATAATTTTTTGAATTGGAAATCGTCATGATCCTTCAAAAAGAGTAAGAAAATTGTTTTTTTATGCCAGATTTATCAAATTTTAGAACTGATATGCATTAGGGAGATATATATATTTATTTTTAATTATATGTCGTAAAATGCATGTTAGACAGCTATTATAATATATCCAAGCTGATAATAAGTTTTTGAAATAAAACACTCTGATATCGAATGCTATTATATTTCTACGTGAAATTATTTTTTATCATTCCTACTATTTCGAACACAGCTATATAGCGTGTTAACTAAATGTTCGTAAATTTATTGTACATTTTAGAAAAAAATAAAATTTGTTGGGCCAGTTGCCATATTGTAACAAAAATAGCC
>SGJC01000128.1:0-21951 GCA_009887335.1 Henneguya salminicola | reverse complement strand
GTGTTTTGGTATGGTTTTTTTTGTAAAAAGCGGGGGGTCCCCAAGTGCAAAAGATCCTTTCTATTTTCAAACTTTGAACCATGAATTAAAGTCACAACCAGGCATAAATCAAGTTCCACCAAAATTAATTTTTTTTTCTCTCTGATTACTACGATCAATTTTTGTAAGCACTTCCGATGACTTCGCACTTTATCCAGCCATGCCTATTTATCTCCTACAACAAAGAATTTAAAGAAATGCAAGTAAAAAAAAATCAATCAAATTGAACTTGAATTAAAATGGGCCGCGATCGCGGGGAAAAACCCCCTAGTTTATTAGACTACAGTTTCATTGAATGGTCTATATTTTGCTGTTATTATTAATTTATCAAGAAAAGAAAGAACGAATTTTCAAACGCATTAAAAGATATTTCGCAGATTTAATTAAATTTTTGCTGCATGCCGAAAAGTAAACCAAAAATAATACTTTAAAACTGTGGGGTTGTGAACAATATTCACAATATAAACTCCTATTTTTTATTGATAAGAATAAACCTCAAATATTATTGGTGGTAATAAAGATCGCCACACCGAATACATGTGAAAAACAAAATGGTTATAATATTAATATATTTGATTAAGGTACTGATCAATTTGAAATATTTATGAGTATTTTTTGGCTTTCATTACGTTTCAAAATTTTTATTTTATTTCGAGAACCTCTGAATAAATGTATATAATAAAAATATTGTCCTTCTTGCAAAAAAAATGCAAGTTTTCGATAATCCTGAAGATAAAAAAAGCGAAAAATACAGCCCATATTTTTATTGAAAAATTAACATTTAAACTTTTCTTAAAAAACTAGAAGGAAAATAACAATAAAAAAAGAGCATTAATTATTTGTCTTCTATTCGGTACTTTTCGGTTATACGATCCGTTTTAAACTAAACTACCCCTGCAATTCATTGTAAATTAAATCAATAATTTTATGTATTTTTTAAATTTATTTTTAATTAAAATAAATAAGTTGCATTTTTTAATATTTTTCCTTAATTAATTTTTTAGGATGAAATTCAGAGAACTTTTAAATGTTATTAAGAATAAAGATTCAGCGATATTTTTTTTTAACAAATGGAATTTTGCATAAACAGAGAATATAGAAAAATAGTCACGAAATGAAATTGCATGGGATTTAGAGGCGCTGTCGGAAGAAAAATTGTAATCAAAATCTGAGTGTGCGTGTCGGAACAGTGCTTTCGGAATTCCGTCTCAATTTTAAAACTGCCGCGCATTTTATTTACTACTGGACACTGAAATTAACGTCGATCAAATTCTGTGAACAACAGCTTGAAGTCGGACACGCTTCGACTGGAATGATTACATGCGCGAAGTCTATATTCAATCTCTCCAACAAACCCAACAGGTCTTCGGTGGGCCTGGAATGACCGTCGAAATAGACCAAAGTCTCTATACAAGAAGGGAAAATAATGCAGGGCGAATAATGCCTCAACAATGGGTATTTGGTGGAATCTGTAGGGAGAGCAAAGAATGCTTTATAATCCCCGTAGAAAATCGTACAGAAGCTACCCTATTACCACTCATAACAATGGATTAAACCCGGAACGATGGAAAGCCCAACAATTATAATAACCGGCAAATGGAAATCCTATACTAAAATAGGGAATGGCAAACGATACAAACACTTAACAGTAAACCATAGCAAGAATTTCGTAGATCCAATCAGCGGAGCCCATACACAAACGATCGAGAAAACATGGGGGTCGGCCAAAGAGGGAAACAATCGCAGAAGAGGAACGCATCGTCATCTTTTGGATTCGTACATTTCAGAATATATATGGCGATCCACTCTCAACAATCAAGATCCATTTGAAAATTTTTTTTAAATATTGCGGAATTTTGGCCCCCGGAGATCTAAAACACGTTTAAAAAATACAATTTCATTATAATTAAAATAATAACAAAATTTTCATTTTTTTAATAAAAACGGCTCGTATAACCGAATAGAACCTTCTTTTGTTTTGTTTATTGTTCATATAAAAAACGATTATTAGATTAAGCATAAAAAAAAATAAAATACTTTAGAAGGCTAATTACCTTCACACATCCCATCAAATATTGTGTTAAAAAGAAATTAAAAATCGCTAACCCTAGTAACTTGAAAGGGAGTTGCGCAGTAGGTAAATTCATGTAAATCATAATAAAATACGATAATTGAGATGAAAGATTTAAACTGATCTAATTTTTATTGATTTTATCATAAGAGAGTTGGCATATTCTTTTTGCTTTTTTAGTTTCATATAACTTGGAACAAATGATCTTTTAAGATTACCATTCCTTAATTTATTAAATAGTTAATCTTACCAATCTAAATTTATTATATTTGCTTTTTCAGCGATGGCTTTTTGAACTCTACCAGCAAATGAAACGGCATCTTCATTAGGCTGATGTAGCGAGAATAAATTATACCAATTTTGTAAGAGGAGGTAAAAACCATACATCGCAATATACAAACCAGCTACTGGCCATATTTATCATGTACCAACCATAACTCTCTTTACTACTATTCCAAAAAGCATCACCAAACATGGGATTGTACTAAAATAATTACATATTCCCTACTTTAATAGCCACAGGATGAACTGTATCACAAACTTCAAAAGTTCCTTTACAAAACTGCATCACACTTGTATTATTGATGCACGTTCCTTCGGGAAAAATGATTACAGGCGGTAAAGAAGGATCAATTGCATGCTGTTTTATGCTGAAGATATTATTTCGAAAATTACCAAGAAACAACAGATGAACGATCGGAAGTCTCTCGTCTCTCAAAAAATATATGACCCATATTTGAGAGTTGGTTCTGTAGATATGCGAATAACCCAGGCTGGATTTGACCAATCTGATATTAGAAACAATTTTTACAAATCTGTAGAAACTTTTTGATCCTAATACTAATACATCTATTGGGGTTGTGTGATTTGCGACTACTATACCACGGGTGGGCATGTTATGGCTAGTATATCGAAAATTAGTGATACAGATCATGAAACTCAGCAAAGACTCCTAACGAGCATATTGACATGCGGCAAAAAATAACGTTAAATCGATGCACGAACATATTTTGCAGTCAAATATTATGTTCGCATGTAATTACCTTCCGGGAATATAATTTAAAATATACACCCCGATTGTCAGATATAATAATGTCAAAAATATTAAAATTAATCTAAAATATGAGAAAAAATATTTACCTGCATGGAAGTTGAATGAAATATCTATAAAACGTACCAAGAAGCCAAAAGGCTACATAAGGTCCTCTTTTGTTATAAAACGAGTATACCCGACGCTGTACGATGACAAATAACTTCGTGACATAAAATTCCAATCGGGTAATTCTATAATTTTCTATAAAGTAAAAACCTTCGGATGTAAATCGTTTTAGAACGGTATCTTCAACAATTGCCAATAAATTAAATTTTGTTTGTTACTTTTGCAGCTGCGTTAGAAAATTTACAGACGTCTAGAATTTCAAACCGTTTTGGAGTGTTAAATGTCAAATTATTTTTCGAATCTTCTTGGGTTTTATCTGTTTATAATTTAATAAATTACCTTTATCGCCGAAATTATTTTTATTTTTTGCGTTCTAAATTATAATCGCTTTACTTTTACCATGAAAATTACACTAAGTGCATTTTTATAAATTTTGAAAAAGCCCAGCGAGATACCAAATGCTGATGGTATCAAAACGAATATGATTAAAAAGAATGTTAGATAACCAAGAAATTTTAATAAGTCTGCTGGAGTTAGTCGTAGCCAAAAGTCGAATTTCTCATAGGAATAAATAGCACTATTAAACATTAATAGCTACTCAAAAATGATATAATTTTTATCTCGCATTAAACGAATTCTAACGACGCTTTAAAATATGTAAGTTGTTCATTTTTAATTTTTAAAATAATTAGTTTTTAATTGTAGAATAGAAACGACTAGAAAAAATCAACGGAATCATATAATTTAAGCACCAACCGCATCATAATATGCGCAAAACAACCAATTTAATATATTTTTATTCCGATTTAATTTAAAAATTTATTGAATCCTGTGTAAATGTATAGAAACCGGTTATGTCGGTGAGGCGGTGGGATTTGTCCGCCATTTTGATTAAGTTACCTTCACTGAGTAAACGTAAAATTTAGTTTCAACATTTAGTAAGCAAGTTTATTTCATCTTCTGTTGCTTTTTTATTACCTAAAACATAACCTGGAAAGTATTAAAGTTGAAAATATCGATTTACGACTGTGGATGCGCAGAATTTTACTAGCTTCATCACAACCACCAGAATTCTAAAAGGAAATACCAATTATTATTCATTAATTGTCATCAAAAATTAAATTGGAACTAATTGCCAATCAATTTTATCATAAAAAAAATTCTATTTGTATTTTTCAAATCTAAGTGATTGTAGCAAACTGTTATTAATATTGAAATGCACTGAATAAAAAAATTTTATATTCCCTTTACTTCCCAATTATTTTGTCCTTCAAAAAATAAATCGACTCGCGATCACGTATACAGTACCCCAATTAAGAAACAAATATTAAGTATTTATCGGTTTTCTTTTTATTTGGCAAATACGTTCCGTATGAAAGCGTAAAACACAGGCATTCCTAAAATTTAAATGTCTATGCGCAAGAGATTTAAATTATTAAGAATTTTATCTTTGCCAGTCGTGTTTCAAATATTATGGATAATGCCGCAGAAATATAAAAATGTTCTATTGTATTTTGAATAATTATAATATCTTTTGTGCAAAACATTAGTTGTTCAGATCGCACAAAAAAATTAAGTGTATATGCTGTAAATTTACAATTCAACCCAGAAACATAAAAACCAAGCCAAGAACCAGAACAACTCCCTGAAACCCAAAGCCTCATGATCAACATGAAGAACTGATAACTTCACTCATGAGAGAACACCAACCACCTAAGGACGAAAAATCATGCGCTGTCAAAAAAAGTGAAATGAAATAAAAATTGCTTGATATTGTAGATGTCAATTTCATATTATTATTAAATTCAACACAAATAACTTTATCATCATTAAAATAATCGATTTTTAATTTTAACAGCATTAGCTCCCGAATAACCAATGCGGAACTAATATGGCGGCCATAACGGAAACAGCTTGATTGTAACATTTGGTGGCTGACGACTCAACTTGACCCCTAATTGTAAGACAATGGTGTCGTCTTCCCTGTAGTTGAACAAGGCCATCTGAGAAACCAAGATGCTTGTATTTAAGGACATCCGATATACTTTACACAGCCAGTTGAAGGTAAAAATATCCATTTTCAAGAAAATTCAAGATAACGTTCCCACCTATCCGCAAGTCATTTTGTTGTGTTGTAATTTTATTTGAACAAAAAATTCTTAACGGTAAATGGTTTGATAATAAATTAAATATTAATCGTCTTTTTTGTTGCCTGTTTTCTCAAATTTCTCCTAAATCATACAAATTAAAAATAATTACCTGAAGTAGCGCATGCTCTTTCAAAAGACGATCATATTCTTTGTCGAGGGATTTAGATTGTGTAATCAAAGTTGTTTTATCTACTTTTAATGCGTCGATTTCTTAAATTTACAATCTAGATATTACCTTTTCTAAGTTCATCAATCAGTTTATCCTTCTGAGACTCTGATTTATCGTCCGACTTTTTTGTCTTTTATTAAAAATTAAATTACCTCAGATGATTCTTTATCCCTTAAAATATCCATATATTGACTTGAAAGATGCTTCGCTTGTCTTAAAGATGCATCATTTGACGCTTGTAAAGATACATATGTCCGAAGAATCTGAACAATACGATACATTAAACTAAAATATAGGGTGAAATGGATAACAATATAAGATAGAGACTAAAACCACTCAAATAGAAGTCTCGTTGAGAACGAAACAGATTCATTCTTGCTGAAGTCAATGAATGCTCTCCAACAGTACTCAACCGAATTGCCTTTGAAAGTTTATCATATTTGCGTAAGTTAAGGACAGAATCTAAATGATTATGTTTATCAGAAATAAGAAAGAAAATTATATAAAACTGATTGTATAAACTAATGGCGGCTGGCTAAATGAGTTTGATCAAAATATTAAAAACATAGGCAGAAACAATTTTGTTTATTTTTGATTTTACATTAAATAATTAGTATTTTTTGTTGTTTCATCTTCTTTTTTTACACATTCCTGATATTTTGGAATCTTCAAAACCTGTGCGTTTGCGCATTTAATCATTTTTTTCAAAAACTAAATGCATAAAAAATCAAAATCTTAAAAATTTAAGTGGGTAAAACAGTCAGAATCGATTATATTTTACAAAAGCGCGAAACTCTATACTTTTCATATTTTCAAATATAATTTAGACTTTAAAAAAATCATTTACAGTAGATTACGATCATGTACTAGAGTGATAGAGGAGGTTCGCTAGTTCAAACCCGACGTGAGACACATTATGCGACTGAAAGCATGGTCTTTGTGATTTAGCCTACGGGTGCGGCCTTGCGCCGAGGGTGGCTTGGATTAAGGTGGCTGAAGGAAGATAACAAATTAGTTCTTTGAATTTATCGAACTCGTGCGCATGCGTGCTCGCAGCAATTGATTCCTTCTTGTCATCTTAAACAGGGCTGAATTAATATAAAAAGAGGAAGTGATCTCCAATTTCAACCCGTGATGGTTTATATTCCATGCGTACGGTTAAAAACTATTCCAATTCAAAAAAAAGGATATTTTAGTCACGGCGCGTGCGTGCTCGGGTTTATTTAGGCTGGCATTTAGTTTCCAAAATAAGGTAAAATTCGATAAAATGAAAGTATATTCAGAATCAAAAAATAAAATCAGCTCCAATAAGCTTTTAATTGTGTGATAAAATACGGAACTAAATCTATTTTATTATTCATGTCATGTTACGGGTGATAAATAAATGAGTAAATCAATTTAAACTTACCGGAAAATATAAAACTCAATAATATGACGTAGGCAACATATATAAAGTACGATGCATTCTTTAAACCTAAAAGAATACGCGAATTTAGAACAGAATGAGTACTAAATATTTTTTTATAAAAATTACAGCTTAGGTGGCACAAGCATTATCAAAGTCACCAACAGAATTTCCAAAAATAAGGAACAACCAATGACATATAAAAATAGTGACATTTTAGTATAAATTAACTTCTGGCTCACGAAAATCGCCGAACTATTTTCGATGAGTTAACGTAAATTACTTACAATCTTGCAACTATTTCGTATTTCCTTTGCAACAAATCACTTAATTTTTAAAATTGAGAGGTGGCATTTAAAATTTAGGAACAACCATTGAATTTAAATAATCCGCATGCGTAAACATTTTTTAAAGGCGAGAAGCGTCTTTATTTTTTACATATACGTGTACAAGAATTGATAAGACTTTTTTGTTGTGAAAATAAGATTAATGAGTATTATATTCAATAATGGAAAATATAATATTACTCTGATAAATTAATGATAAATTGAGAAAGGACAGATTTATTACCTATGACGTGTAAAATTCATAAGTCCGTGAATTTGTTTAATCGCCTCAACATGCGTGCACTTTTCTGTATAAAATTGCCTGCCTAGGTCGTTTTTAATGTCTTAACATAGTTCGTAAATGAATTTCCGTTCACATTTTTTACTAGTTTTTGAACGTCTTAATCCGAAAAAGATGTGTTAAAATAATATTCAATAATAGCATTGTCTTTAACAGAGTACATGATGTAAAACAATAGTTTCTGGCCGTTTCAACTTTTTGTATGGTAGAAAAAAATGGATTTGTACAAAATTTTAAAAATTATTCATAAACCTGTTTCAATAAAATTAATATGGTTTTAATCAAACATACAGAATTTTATCATAGCATAAAAGTTTTTGATTGAAATAGACCGAAAATGTACGGGTGGTAAGCTTACAAATTTAACTGTAACCTTTCTGATCCCTTCTTTTGGTTATTTAGCCATTTGGCCAAATTCCCATTTGATTTTCAGATAATTGTCGCTTTTATAATGAACCCATGCCTATTATATGCAAATCTCTTAAAAGTATATTTACGTGAGGTTTGTAACATAAAAAAATTAAATTAAATTGCATAACTTATTTATAAATGCACAAATTGAAATTTGAAAGTTGCAGTTAAAAGAACCATCCTATCTGAAAGAAGCTTACTAAACAGCCACATTTATCCTAAATTTTTCCTTAACCCATTATATGGCGGACTTAAAGAACATCGATGATAAAATTATATCCTTTACATAAAAGAAATCAATTCAAACGTTTCTATTCTAAGATCTTATTGGTTATGAATATTATATTCTATCGAGACAGATTAAACAGAACTTATTGTAAGCCAAAATATCATCTTATCAATGATAATGACAAGATAAAACATTTTATACAAATATCAAAAGTATAGAATTTAAAATTGATTTATTCACCAAGTTGTTCAAATCTAGACCCTTACATACTTTAACATTCGTTTGGATAATTTACATTTTTGGCCGTTATAAATAATGTATTGTGTAAAATGAAACAATAAACCAAACCGTTAAATCGTAATTGTTTTTTTAATAATTTTTTTTTATTGGTTGTAAAATGATAAACATTTTCTTCAACAATCAATTTCTATCCATTCATATTTATCTTAAGATCATAATATTCGTTTATTTTCGCTTAAATTTTGACAATAAATATTATCCCGTGTACAATCGTTATATTTGAAAAAAACAAAATACCATGAGCACAAAAAATAGACATAAAGTTTTAAAATAAATTTTTTTTCCTACGACTTAGTCCTTCAGCAATTTTATTTGGAATGCATCTAAATTATTTATTATAACAAAATTTATGACTTTATTTATCTATTTATCAATCGTAAGGCTTTTGAACCCAGCCCTTTTCTGTAAACGAGAATACGTTAAGATTCCGCATCGTTGCGCTTGCGTGAGTGTCAGCTGTAGATGATGTTAAATTATACCTTCATTTTTGTTTCTTACAGTTTTTTTTCATTTATCGAAGCAATATCTTTTAGAAAAAAAATCGATTTTCAAATAATATTTTGTATTGGTCTGAGCAAAAATATAAAATAGATTCTATTCTGTATTGTAAATTATATAATGCTTTGGCTTAATTATGACATTATTCTAGGGGATTTTATCTGTGCTCGATACCATTTCCCCGTCACAAACGGGACAAATAACACTTTAATTGTTTGCGTTTGTCGAACTACGATTTTATTTCTTTTGAACTTTTTTAATTCTTTCAATATTTTGTACTATATTTTATCTTTTTTTTATGGCTCACGAATACTGTCTGATATGTTGAGAATTGAGCTTCCTCTTCGAATACATGATCACAATAAAATAAGAGGTAGAATGAGAAGTGATTTTAAATTCTTGCGTTGGAATATTACAGAAAATATTATTCCCAGTCAGTTCAATCCTTGTTGATGTTATTCTGAAGCAGTATTTTCAAGATTTAATTGAACCTCTATGTCAATTCATTACTTTGTTTCCGAACATTATGCCTTGGTCGGTTTGCACGTATTAAATGTATCCAAATAGACAACATAAGCTTTTATAACACATTTTTCATTTTCTTTGCTATTTTTGTTTAAAGATGAAAATTCGCAGCATACTGTGTATATTATTCTGCCAACGTAATCGTGTAGTTGTATTCTTCTCCAATTGTCTTTAAGTTGCCGATTCAATCAATTACCACCAGTTTGAAGCTTTTGAATAAATTATGCCTCATTTTACAATAATACTCTCAAGTGCCCATTTTGTACTTTTTTGGGTACAATTTAATATCCTTTCACATTTCTTGCCGTTAATTGTTTTTCCTACTTTGTTAATATTTTGTTGACCCCTTAATTCAGAGTCATGCGCGAATTTTAATATTTTATCAATATCCTCCTCAAAAACTCTAAACTAATATGTCTCATACAAATAAAATGTAGAGGCAAATTACATGGAAATATTTGTATCGTGAGCCCTTTGTTTTAAAGCATGCTCTTTTGTCTATTTCACGGGCTTGCGGCATTTTTCTAAACAATAAAGTATTTAATACATAAAATGTTTTTATTTGGCCATAAAATTAAATTAATGTTTGTCTTTAAACCTTATGTTTTAGAATTTTATGTAGTAATTTTACACCACATGTTAAATTTATTAAGTCACACTTTTTGTCTAAATGGCACAATGGCCGCCGAAATAATGGATGAACATTTTTGCAGGGAAATTTTAGACTTGCTAAACATAACATTTTCAGGTTATTTCAATCAAAAAATGTCATGTTAGGTTGAAACCCTGTATATTTAATTAAAACCACATTAATTTTATTGAAATAGTTGAATCATTTCAATTTCTAGATTTTTTGGCTTATCTCTTCATCACGAGATAAATATAAAACGGCCCAAAACCCATGCTTTACAACATCCAATCGTTCATACACACTGTTAAAATTAAATATTATCTAACCGTATATTTCGCTGATATGGACGTTCAAACTCGTAAAAAACTGTTCTCTGATATTTAAATTATATTCACGACCAATTAAACGAACCAAAATTAACAATTTTCTGCAGATTAACGCATGTATTTTCCCGCGATTAAAAATTTTACGTTCACCAGGTTATACATCCCAAATAACCGACTTATAATTCAAAAATTTTCCCTTTTAATAAAATAAAAAAAAAATTTTTTTAAAAAGGCGAATTTAAATATATTAATTCCTTTCAATATCTTCACGAATGCACGCTTTAACTAAACTTTCGGCGACAATAGCATACTTTGAGAGATAAAGGAAAGCAACTTGATGCATTAATCCCTTATTTTTCCTAATAAATCGGCTGTGAATTATGCTTGATTATCTCTCCAAATAATACTTTTTAATTGCCTAATACTTCCTAAGAATTCAAAAAAGACAATTCCTAGGTAAAAATCTTATCTCAAAAGGACATTTTCATAGAACTCTATCATGGAATTCTAAAAGTTGACGTTATCTATTACTAAGAAAACCCTTTGCTCATCTTCAAGAGCTTCATTGACAGCCAGCCGAAATTCGTATAAAATATCTCCATCCCCCGAAGATAATATTGCTTCACAATGAACAATATTTTATCAATTTATTACTCTAATCATTGTAACAGTTCTTCCACAGTATTTTTTTACAGCAGACAAGATTATGAGGTTTCTCATTTTCTCGCGAATGAAGGCGACCTAAAAATGTCCAAATTGAAGGAGCTTTTATGGATATAAATAAATTTAAACGATAGATATATTGGATTTAGCGAATTTTACCACAGAATATAATCTCGCCTTTGATGTTTGACATCCATATCGTTTCTTTTATAACAGATAGCTTTGGTCATCTTCCTTGTATATCCTCATGATTTCAACCGTCCCTGAATTGCTAAAAGGCTATCATTGAGATCCAGTTTTAGTTTAAAATCTTGCGACGTAATCCTTACGTTGTCGTTGACTTAACGTGTGATTTCGTCAAAAAAAAAGATGGAATTTTAGTCCCCAACGTCTTTAACCTTCTTGCTCATCAGTTTTATTATATTTTTCCATTATATCCCATCCCAAACAATCGATCGAATAATTCGAAACAAATTTATAATATATTATGGAGTTTTTCTTCAAATTATGCTTACTTAATCATTCGTTTTCGTAACATCTCGCAAACAAGAATTTTTTTGAATTATTCATTTTAGTATTTTCTTTATTTTATTCACAAAATGATGATATAAGGTTTCGCAGTAAACAGTGAGACTTAAGACAATCAATTTTGATATTTTTATACAATTACATAGAGCCGAATTTAAATGGAAAATTAAATATATATTAAAACAATTCTGCCTGTCACGCTTTCTCGCGAGTGAGTATGCGCAGTATAAAACTAATATGGCGTCTTCGGCTAATTTTTAATTTTGAAATGATTTAGATTGCTTTTAATATAAAATATATGTTAAAAAGATTCTGCCTGTCACGTTCAAAGCCTACTATGATTTTTTTTAAGTGCTTTTAATAACGGAATTTCTTTTTTCAAAGTTTGAACCACGAATTGAAGTCACAACAAGACATCAATCAAGTTACACGAAAAAATCATTTTGTTTCTCTCTTATTACTACCAGTCAATGAAGTGAAACTTCCATTTAGACCTGCCATGACTACCTTCTTCTATATCTCCGATCCTCACATGTTCTTTTTATTAGGTGAACCATGATCAAATCCCAAAAACTTACAATAATTCTTCTCTAGATATAATATGACGGGAGAGAAGCGACCCAAGTAAAAAAAAATAAATCGAGGGAAACTTGAATTAAGACGGGCCGCGACTGTGGGCCCAACCCACCTAGTATAAATATAAAATAGGAAATATTTGAACAAAAAAAGAATAGTTATAAAACTGATCATTTACGAGGATAAGTTTATGGCGGAAGTACATATAAAAATCAATGTGTCTTCTTCAAAGGTAGGATTTATAATTTGACAGGGAAAACGACATATGTTTTCAGAGGAGGTAATTATCACACAACTTTAACCCTGGCTCTTGTCAACACGATAAGGGAAATTCATAAATGAAAATTGCACAATATCCATAACGAACATTGTGAAAAGATAAGGAATAAGTGGAAAAAACACCACAGTATGGAGGTGGCTACAACAAATTAATCACGCATGAAAATGACACGAGCAATTCTGTAAAGTAGGACTGCCGTGAAAGAAACACCCAAAAAAAACGGGATTCTTTTCTTTGGTTTCACAGTTTATTGCCGAAATAAAGATATTGAAACATCATATACCTCGACGAATCCTCTTCTAATTTATACATAAGTATATCCCATAAAGGGGGAAAAACTGCTAACCAAAAGGTACGTAATTTCATGAGATCGAACGTTACCATGATTCTTGGATGAACTTTATTAATGAAGCAAATTTTCTAGGAGGAAATGTAGTAAATTGATCCTGGGAAGTTATACGGGCAATGAAGTCATTTACACTTGTGTTGGGCAACGTGAGATTTCACTATTGAACAGAAAATCTACAAGATGATAATCCCGACATTATACTGTTTCTACCGATGTATAGCTCGTTCTTAAAATCTTTGCAAAAAAACTTTTGCGCCTATGAAAAATAATGTTAGCAGGAGTGCAGCCCTCGAAGGAACAAGTGATCTTATTAATAGGAGAAAGATGCAAGCAGTAACATATTAGGAAAATTTCTCTCGAGTTTTGTCGTACACTCGGAGTTTTTCAAATAGTTGTCGTTTTAGGGAAAATATTGGTGGAGATAAATAATTCAAATTTATTATATTAATAATCACAGAGTATTTAATTTTATTAAAATTTAATGTAATGATGCTTTAAAATTAATAAATAGCAGCAGGTATAATTTATTCACAAATCTATATATTGTCGGCAACGTTCGGCATATTAATGTTTTATTTTCGCAATAATATTTTCTGGATTTACTCTACGCAACTCCGCAATTGTGTTTACGGTGTGTTATTTAAAAAATATAAAAATGAAATTGATATAACTTAAGTGTACGGTATTGAAGAGAATGCTTGTTTTTTTTTCTGTCAAGCCCGGTTACACTAATTTTATTTATGCCGTAAAATCACGTCTCTATTTTTGATCGCCCGTATAAATTATTAATTAAACATTTTATATTGTTCGTACATTTCTTTTTGAATTGACAATTATATTTCTCATTTTTGTCTATTTCTTAAATACACATGGTATTTAATAAATTTTTTCGTATTATTTATTGTCATTTTTATAAACACCCGGTTCTGATTTTATGCCGCCGATAGCTTCTGGAGGAGTCCGCATTAAAAAAAGAACATGGCAACATTAATATTCCGCGCGTGCGTTCTGAAAAGTACGAAAAGAATTATTCTTTAAATAAAGAAAATGCAAAGCGAATTTGATTTCTGTGATTTTAGGCTTCACAAATTTTTTGTTCGAGAATGATTTTTTCATAATTAATTGAAAATATTCCCCTCCTTTTCTGAACGAAGAATATAACAAGTTAAAATAATTATGTTTAGCTAAACATTTCTGACAGAATCCTATTCAAAAATTTAATAACACGAATCTCAGTGTTTTACAGTTTATTTTGTGTTAAATAAGCAGATTTCCGTTTTATAAATTAAATTACAAAGTATTCACCCTTTCCTTCTAATAAAACGGCCCAACGTGTAATCAAAACACACCAATGACATTATCCAAAATTTAAGGTTTCCAATAATATTATTCAGTTTGAGAGCATACATATACCACACCCGTTGAGCTTAATATACATAACAATGCGATATAACTTTTGGGTGTAAACTCCTCGATAAAGTTTGTAAAAAAAATAGAACTAAATTAATTTTTATGTTCGCAAAAAAACAAGCATAATGTTGCCAGCCTAATATTTTCTAAAATCCGACTAATCCCGAACTCAACATATAATTTTTAAACCTATAATATAAAATATTTTCATTTTCTTGTTAATTGTTAACCACATATAAATTCCCTATATTTCAAATTTACTTAAACCGTCTTTTACAATTGAATAATCTCTTAAGATTTCCTAAAAAAATATGAATTTTCAGTAATTTAAAAAGTTTGTGTTTAGTTCAATTAAAATTTTCGCCAAGAGGACTAGGCTCTATTTAAATATGTCAATAAAAATATTTTTGAAGAGGAAAATAATATTCACTTATTCGACTTTGTTAGGAGTTTGTTTCAGAGGATAGACATGTTAACATCTAGTTGTAAATAAGATCATCCTAGAAAATAATACTTTGTTATTTTTATTTGAATTATAACAAATTGACTATATCATCCTGACCTAATTTATATCCCTGATATTTAGGAAAATATAAGTATTTTTGTCAATCATTTTTTTCCTAATGTTTTGTTTTATTGACAAATTTTACGTATTTAAAAAAAAAATGCTCGAAATATACAATTTATTTAATTCTCACCTCCTTAAAAATTAATCTGTTTTATTATTTAATAAAGTCAGACGTAACAGTGGTATCCTTAACACTCTTGATATTGTTTAAAAAAAAAAAATATCTAAGAAATACAAATGTTTCTTCCCCTATGGGTAACTGTTCATTATGGATCATACCCCACCTTAATATTACTGATTTTGATTCTCGTAGGAAAAATAACCTAATATCATAACATATTTGTTTGGCGTAGCTGGCAGTTACTAAAATACTCTCATCTTACGAGAACCAGTATTACTAACTATGCTAGAAGGGCACTTATACTTTTTTTTACTACTTTCTCAGATATTATCATGCGCATGCCTATACTACAGGATATCCTCTTGTTTTCTGCCCTGTGATACTCTTCAATGATAATGAACATAAAATAATACAAAGACAGAAATTATGACCAATAATTTTTATCAATAAATGGTCTTACTCGGTTTTGAACTCTCAGCCTTCGAGGTAATCTCAAATAACGAGTGTTTACTATTCGAGGTTTTTTATTTTACTTTATGATAAAATTTAATTTGATTGCATTTTTCAAATAAAATAAAAATTACCAAGTGTTAAATAAAAATAGGGATCTTCGAATCCCAAAGTTAGAAAGAATGAAATAGATAGGCTAGGTTTGAATCATAATAGAGAGCATCGCAATGATATATACATGCATAGATTGAACAACCCTGGTATGGCATATAGGCACTATTATACCTGTCGATACAATTATGTTAATTTATTCACAATTTTGTTAAATCAAATGCATTAAATTAAAATTAGCGATGGGCGATACAAGATGCCGGGAAAATTAGTAAATGTATGCTATATTATTTTCTTTAAGTTTTATATGTGTGTAAATTTGAAAATTTTGAATCTTAACGTAATTTTCGAATAACACCTCAAAGCTTTACAGATATTATTTAACAAACAAACATTTGATAGCTTAGAAAAATTCTTTTAGGTTTTATTAATAATTTAACTCATGCGAACTAAAAAAAATAAACGAATGGATTTCTAAGAGAGAAAACAAAATAGGGATTTAAATTTTTGACTATTTTAATATTTTTTTTTTACTCCTTTGTTAAGTATATAATAGGATAAAAACAAAGGCTATTTGTTTTTTTAAATGCGCTACTTATCACTATGGCTTACTTCTACCAACAGATTGGAATCTTTAGAATAAGCCTAAAAAAATTTTAATTTCAAGGATTTTAATGCTGTTTGACATGCGCAAAAGTATAACAGAAAAAAAAAATATTTTGGTTAATATCTAATTCATCTAAGTTAAACCCCTGGGAAAATTTTTTATTTTTCCATAAAATCTCAGGACTCAAAATCCATAAAAATATCGTCCTGTGGCTGAACTTAAACAAAATACAACATACAGATATCAACATAAAGATGTTCATGACCCTAATTAAATTACGATCAAATAAAATACAGCTAGAGGGTGGGGATAATTGTATTTGGCTTTTATAAATCAAATTAGATTGCATACGTTTAGGAAAATTTATGCCAGCATCAAAATAGTCTCTTTTATCATTGTAATTGGCAGATTCGTTAAAATTTTTCATCCATATATATGGAACCGTTTCGCATGCTTTTTGTGCGTTTCTATTATTCTATTGTGAAAACATACAATAAAGCTCCATCTTGTTCGTTCACGATTTCTGCAGAGGAAGCATAAGATGTATTGCTAGTTGTCTATGTTCAATTTTGAAATAACAACACTTCAATCTCCAATTTTATATTCCTATTTCTCAGTCTGCGTGTATAAAGTTCCTCATGGTCCATATGATAATGAAAACAATAAGAAGAATATTAAAAAAATTATAATATTATAATCTTAAAAAAATATGTGTTTTTTTTAATCGCACCATTTAAAAAATTCATTTGAAAGTTGCATGGTATTGTAAAAGATTAGGAATAATATTTAGCCTCAGCTATATTATTTATTAAAAATTAATCCATTTTACGTGATATTAAGCACGGATAATGTATACAAAAAATTCAAAAGCTTTTTATGTATGATTGCATTTATAAATTAAAAAAAGGCAGAAGTATAATTTTGAAAAAAATTTTTTTTATTAAAACGCAGAATAAGACTTACAACAATTTTATTCAGGAAGGCGGTTTCAAGTTACAAATTTTATTTACCTCAACACTGATTGCATTGCTTAAGTTTTTTACATATCGTTCTTTTCTCCTCAAAAATTCTCAAATGGTTCGGATCAAGGCTCCTTTTTTTAATTTCCGTTTCACTGTACCATTTTACAATCTTGATACATAATATGTCTAAATTAGGAAATTTAATGATTTCAAATTTTTATATTTGCTTAAATAATTTTCAATGTTAAGCTTTGGCATTAATACTAAAATCTGTTTTTTTTAAACAATATAAAATTTAAGAAATATTCAAAAGGAAGACGTTAAAATGTTGAAATCAGTTCAAAAGAGAGATGTTTATATGTATAAGTCAAAAAATAAAAGTACAATAAAAAGCATGCAGTTTTTATGAAATTGAGGGGATATGTAAAATTATGTTTATCGCTTTTCAGAAAAGTTTCACAGTCTCGTAGTTGGCTTTAGTTCCTGCCCGCAAGACAATTCTGCCCCCATCATAAGCGGTACTGAGTGGTTCCAGCCTACTAAAAAAACAGACTAACCCTATTCTTTTACGAGTATTGCTTCGGGATTTAACCCCATCTTTACCCCATTATATACTACTGATGGGAAACTACATCTCTGCTATCAGATTTCTGTCCATAATTTATAATGATCGTTTAAAGTCGTTCCATTCGATTTTCAACAACTTCACATATTTTTTAAGATTATCCTCTTCTCGCGATATTTAATATTAAACTGCGACTCACAACATCGGTGCAGAACTTTTAATTATTAATGGAAAAATTCACTATTTTGTTGAGAGATAATTAATATTGTTTTTTTGTATATTTTATTATTTTGATACCAATTTACATACTTTTAATGTAAAACTTTATACACCTATTTATTGAAATTTTTTCAGATAAAATCAATCGACATGACTGACACACACATTCCGAATGTTTAATTGGCATCTCAGGAGTAATATAGCTACACACGATACATAACTTCTAGTGTCAATTTAATACAATAATAATTTTACTCCCTACTTTTATTGTCATTATTAAACAGGTATTATAAATAAAATATGAAGAAAAAAAATACAAAGATGAAAAAAACAGCTAAATAAATAAACGCTTTAACATTTAATTTGAATCTCCCCTCGTGTATTATTTTGAAAATGTTCCAATCATGGTGTTGATTTTTAAATAAAATGTAGAAGTTTGTGGCTGAAAACGATATTTAATGTAAAAAGTTATGATGCCCCATGATTAAGACTTGATATAGTGAGCCAAGTGTTTTTTTGATTATGAAAATCTCTGCTTCAGTTTTGGATAAGAATATTTTTAGCATTCTTTGGAATTTAGAAAAATTATAGCTTGTTTAAACAATGAAATCAATCAATCCATTTTTTCATGTTGAAAAAATCTGAAAGCAATTAAAATTATGTACATAAACCTGAAGATTCGATATTTTTCATTGATGCCTTTTTCCTTAAAATTCCCTGCCTTTATTTGCGCCCTTTAAAATCGTTTTAACGACTAATTGTTGAAGAGGGAAGTATTCTAACAACGTAAATGTTGGAGGGATTACATGGCCAAATGTAAAACCCCGTGTAATAGTTAAGGGACAGCCCGGATTCAAACGATTCAGCTACTAATCCGTAGTATAGAAACATATATAAAGCATTTTACTACACTTGAGTAAGCTGAATGGTGTCGTTTTATGAAAAATGTTTGGTATAAGCCTTCGAGCCAATTTTATTTCTACAAATGTTTCAGAAGTTGACTACCAACGACGGGAAATCTATGAATATCTTTTTGAAAAGGGTTTTATACATCCAATTGGTAATAAAAATATGGATTTAATTTATAAAGAAAATTAAAGATAGTTCGTAAATTACGGGACGTCTTAGGGGCGGATGTCAGAAAATGTAATTTTTGGTGTTATGTAATTTACGAACGACCCTACAGGGGAATATTTTGTCCATTAATTTTTTAATTAAATTAGTAACGAGGAAAAATAAAATTAATCAAGAAAATTTGATTTTATATTTTAATTTGCATAATCCGGGTAGTAGTTATTGATATCTTTATTAGATTGAGTGATTTTGCCGAAATAATATGGTGAATTATCATAATCCTAAAATCATATAAAAATTATACTAAATGTTTATAAAAATAATCAGGGGTTGAATTAAATGGTTCATATTCCTCTTGAATACATTTTTGTTTTTTAAGAGAAAGACCCCATAAATAATTGTCCAAATTGATATTTTCTACATTTTCATATTTTTTTCTTTGCTAAAATATTGAAAAATAAAAATAACATTAATGTCACTATTCTGAAAATGTTCATCATAATAATTCTGTGATGTAATTCCATCAAATTCACGTGATTGTGCCTGCACGTGCTTCCTTTCTTTTTGGCTTTGTTCTGGCTTCAATTGAATATTTCGATTTCTGAGTCTTCTTGTGTATAGTTCTTCGTCATTCATAGTGAATTAAAATTTTTGCGAAAATCAAATAGGATTATAAAGTAAATTATTGATTAATTAAGTTGAACCTAGAAAAATTTATATATTGAAGATTAAAATAAAAAAAAATGAATTTCTCTCGTGTACGAATTTGAAATTCACTTTTGCACATGCGGTTTTAAAATTTTAATTTCATCATTTAAGTTTGTGTAAAACCTTTAGGGCATATTTATAATGAAAAAATTAAGACAATGCAAATAATTGATGTGTACATTAGTTCCTTTTTTCTCACTGGATTTGAATTGAAAATGGATGTTTGTTTCTTTGGATAGTTTGTAAGATTTATATGGATTCTCAGTTTTGTGAAAGCGGTAGTTGCAAATAAACAGCAGTTATAGATTTTAGCTTAATTAATAACACACCCAATCTCTTGCTCAGAAGTAGAAATACCAATTAGGTATAAGTTTATAATCTTAACACTAATTTCAAAATAAAAATTATGTGGAATTATTTTTATTCTTCATTAAATAATGTAACTTTTTAAACGTGGAATTCAACCCGCAGCTCAATGCTCTAATAGTACAGCCTTCGGAAAGGGAAGATGTTAATATGAGGATTAGTATGGGAGGCCGGAAAACTCCCCAGGCTGTTTTTGAAGTTGATTAACGCCAACTGGAAGATTGGGGTGTCTTTCTAAAGATAACAGCTTATGTTTTATACACGCAACCGACAACAAATAGAGACAATTAAAGTTATCAACTCTAATTTTTGTTCGCCTTGTGTCGGTTTATTAGCAAAAAAGGATAAAATTGATCTTGATACAAATTAGAAAGTTTTAAACATAAATTAATCAGGGTATTCTTCTTACTGGCTCTTCTTAAATTCAACAACGAAAAAAATTAAAGTCAGCTTAAAGAAATATCTAGATTCCCTGAAAGGGTTTCTTTAATTTAACTCGGAAAAGAGTATGCGTCAACGTTTAAGTTATTAATGCAAAAAAAATAATGAATTTTTTTTTACAGCCTGTTTTATTTATGCATTTTTTTATTAAAAAACAAATATCGTTATCCGCATGCTCAAACTACATGAAATTCTATTTCAATTGTTTTGTTGAATGAAAAATATATGATAAATTAAAGAGTGTAGAAAGTAATCCAATGCACCCTTTTCCTTGACTCTGTAGGAAAAATACGGATCTCTTTCGAAAATAACTTTATCATTTCCCAGTTTTGATTAATTCTCACTGAAGCATATAAATCTAACTCCAAGTAAAAAAAATACGATTAAATTGATAAGTATATTTTTATGGTCAAAATTAAAACACCTCTCCCTATGATATATTACACCGTTGGGATAATAAAACAAGTTATCAAATTTTAGTTACTTTGTAAGTAAACACGTTGACTGCGATATGTTCACAAAATTCAACAACACGCTGAAAAATGCAAATCCAATTATTAACTAAAATAAAAAATATTTAATTCATGTTTTTTTCCTTAAAAAAAGGGAGAGATTGCTAAGAAATACGACAGTTTTTTGCCATGAATCCCCATCCATTATCGATCATATCATAAATGGTTTTTGTACTCGTAAGAACCAAAAAGGATCTCTATTAATTTTAAGGACTTTATCATATTCCTTTGGGTATGGGTTTTATCCATAAAACCCCGAATTATGAACTCCTAACCGTTTCGATATCTTTATCCTTAAATTATCAACAATTTTCAGAAATTTTTTAATTATAAAATTGTAAAACAAGGTATCAAATTTCTCATTGTAATTTAATCTTAATGGCCGTTTTTAAAATTTTAATTTTTGATATTTTTTACGTTTTATGGGTTTTCACTTTTCCTCATTTTTACCTGTTAAATAAAATATTATTTTCCATAAATTGAAAAATGTTTTGTGATATTTACTAAAAATCGAGGCAAGCGCAGTTGGCAGCACTTTTTCCCATAAGAAAGACAAAAACCAACAATTTTCCGTTTATTTTAAATTTATTATTTTCTGCTACTTTTCTCTGATAATAAGGTACTTGTCTGTCAACGGAACCCCGGTCTGATTTTTTTTATAACAAATAAATTAGGCTAAAATCTTATTGAAAATGAATAATTAATATTCTGATTTATTTGTTCCTGCGGATGCCAATAGATTTTTATTACATTAAGAATAGAGTAAAAAGGGTCATCCTTTGCATTCAGATTTCTCCAGATAAACTCCGCCAGATACGACTCAAGGAAATGACTTATGGTTCCGCGGTTTTTTTATTTCCCCTTTTGGCCAATCCCCACATCCTCTCAACACCGTCGTATG